>JAPFBL010000523.1:0-203863 GCA_026182355.1 Hermatobates lingyangjiaoensis | reverse complement strand
AAAATCATAATAAATAAAAACATATAAAAATAATTTAAACCAAAGGAAAAAGGAAAAACAAAAAAAAACCACCCCAAAATTATATATAAATTAAATAACATGAAGCAAAAATCATTTTTGATCCGATGAATTAAACCACCTGGCAAAAGTCTTAGTCTCATTTAGAATTTCATACTGTGGTTTATACATTGATTTTTATTTCACGCGTTTGTTATGAAATCGTTTTGTATTTGTGTATATATTTCTGTGTGGTTCGCTCTTAGGCTCTTTGTTCAATTTCCACTCTTTCCTTTGTTTTTTTTTTCTCTTCTCAACTCTTCTAAAGGACTTATTCTTCGATAGCTTTCCTTTCAGTGTACTCATTTAAATGTATATTTGATATCTCAGTGTTTATTTATATGTTACTCTTCACTTTAGTGCAATGTGAATTTCTTATCAGCCTAAAAGCAGTGATAGGTTTCTTCTACTATCCATTGTCAAGCAAGTCGTAAGATTGTGTTATCGCTTTTCACTTAATCACTATTGTGTTCTAAAATGTGATATCCTGATATTCAGAATTTGTCATCCATTTCTTTGGATTAATCATGTCTTCTTTCTAGGTCTTCTTTTTGTAGTTTGTACATCATGTTGGTAAAGGTTTTGATCCTTATCTATATAAATAAAGTTCGAGAGCTTGTTTGCTTGTCCACCCATTTTCCTGGGGGATATAGAGACCTGAAATTATGATAATCTTTACTTTTGTTGTAGTTGTATTACATAATAACAAATCCTATTAGGGGGTCGGGTTGCCTAGTAGCTTGCATACTTGTCATCCTTTCTACAATATTATTTAATAATATTTCTCATAAGGGGGTCAGGGTAGTCTATAATATATAATAATAAGCTATTACATAAGTGGTTAAAAATGAATAATTTAAGAAACAAACATGAACACAACTGTGAGATAAAATACGAATGTTCTAAGGTAATACTATAAAGGTACATTCCTTTCATTAATGTTATTTTATCTTGGGTAAATAAATTGAATATTTCAATTTACAAGTTTTGTTTTTTTGTTTGTCAAAGTCAAAAAATCAACTGTAAGTCCGTCCTTACAGTCAACTTTCCAGCCTTAACTGTCAAGTCTAGTCGAAGTTTTTGTCCGGTTAAGATTGTTGTTCCTTTAAATGATGTAAATTTCATTTTCTCAGTCAAAAAATTCTTACTTCTGCCTCAGTAAAAGGTTTTAAAATAAAATCGAAATGTCGCCAATGAGAGTTTGATTTTTGAACCTAGAAAATTTGACCGAATCCCGATTATATAACACACCTATATGTATATATCACTTAATTAAACGAAACACGATCCAAACTGGACACAAATACGAGTAACGCCAAATAACGGGTTACTTGCCGTTGCGTCTACAACGTGATTGGTATCCTTTTCTCTTTCCTCCTGAAGACGGATTACCCGAAAATTTGAGTCTGTAAGTGTGTTTCTTTACTCTGTGTATTACTCTTCTTGAATTTTGAACTCGTGTATTATATATATATATATATATATATATATTACAATTAAAAGAAACGGTCCAGCGGACTTTTTTAAAATAAAATAAATTCAAAACGAAGGAAACACACAGAAAGACACAGACATAACTCACATCGATATTTCGATGTGAGTTATGTCTGTGTGTTTCCTTCGTTTTGAATTTATTTTATTTTATATATATATATATATATATATATATATATATATATATATATATATATAAAGATTTCACATAAACACGTGTAACAACAATCAATGTTCAAACCACAATAAGAAATGGAAAACAAGACTAAGATCTTTCAACCGTAACAAGCGGTCTTCGTCAGAGTCAAAAACCCAACTGATATATATATATATATATTATATATAATAGAAGTTTTTCAAAAGAAATATGTTCTTTCATTAACAAGTTGAAATTGTTTTTGTGAAATAAATTGCTATTATTATGTAATTCTGAGAGAATTATTCTTGATGGGGATGATTCTTTTTGGTGCCTGATGGTCAATGTCATTTTAAGAGACTTTTTTTTACTTGTGGCATAATCATAGTTTTGTGTATATAAATTGACAAGAGACACAAACGTTTAAACCACAATAAGGAATATAGAAATGAGTCTTAGATGTTTCAACCAAGTAATAGTCTTTGTTTTGCAAGTTGAATGACTGTATTTGAAAAGATTGACATATGGCTTGAGGTTTGATAGGATAGGAGTTACTTTCAAAATAATAATGATATAAGGAAAGGAAGAAAAGGGTATGGTAAACAGATTGAAGAATTAAGGTCATGAACATATGAATAGGCTATCAGCCTGCAGATGCCCTTATCAGCTCACCTTTCCTTCTGCCCCCGAAAAGATGTATGAATGGTGACTCGATAATATTCGTAGCACTATCGCGCTCTCATGCATAATCATTTTAAATTGTGTCCAATTTATATCGTGCCACCTATTATATGTGCAAAAATTACACATTAGTTTTATTTGCCCTACTGATTCACGTATTTATGTTGGTTTTTAATTTATTCATTATTTCCTTTCTTCTTTCCCTTATCTTCTGCTCCTTCTTAAGAACATTTATTAAAAGCACCTCCTCAACCTTAAACCTCATCTCTCCTTTCTCCCCAAGCTGTAACCTCTCTCCTCTGTTACGTGGACCGTTATGTAGTCTAATTCTGATCTGAGACTGACTCTGAGAAAGATCTGAGAATGTTTGACTCTAGCTAATAAAATGATTTTGCTTTAAAGTGTTTATTCTGTAAAATGTGGCCAATTCTAATATATATAGTTCAATATAAACAAAGAAGCATAGAGAAATCAAAAGAACAACTTACAGTCTCTAATTTTCGGTTTGAACCGTCTTCAGGAGAGATAAGAGAGGGAAACCAAGCGCACTGGTTCAGAGACGGTTGGAGACCAACAGTGTTGCCGCATGCGCGCCCGGTCACAGAAAATAAGGTAGACAGGAATCAATTTATAATTACATTAAATTAATAGAATATGAAAACAATAAATAAATAAAAGAAAAAATTGAAAAAATTAAAAAAAATTGAAAAAATTAAAAAAATTAAGGGAAATTGATACATATTAACGAACAGTTAATATGTAATATATAAACCCTTAATTTTTTCAATTTTTTCTTTTATTTATTTATTGTTTTCATATTCCATTAATTTAATGTAATTATAAATTGATTCCTGTCTACCTTATTTTCTGTGACCGGGCGCGCATGCGGCAACACTGTTGGTCTCCAACCGTCTCTGAACCAGTGCGCTTGGTTTCCCTCTCTTATCTCTCCTGAAAACGGTTCAAACCGAAAATTAGAGACTGTAAGTGTGTTCTTTTGATTTCTCTATGTTCCTTTGTTTATATTGAACTATATTCGTCCGTTTTGGATCGTATTTCCAACGAAAAAAAGTGTATATATATATATATATATATATATATATATAAAATCAATTAAAAAGAAGGTAGCACACAGATAGACACAGGAATAACTCTCTTTTATATTTCGACATCATCATGAGGAGGCGAAGAGGACTGCCGGAAGGTAGAGCGGAGACTCTTCGCCTTCTGATGATGACGATGATCGAAATATAGAATAGAGTTATTCTATTCTGTTTAGCTATCTGTGTGCTACCTTCTTTTTAATTGGTTTATATATAACTAGATTATAACTTCGACTAGACTGTCGAAGATTTTGTCCGGTTAACATTGTTGTTCCTTTAAATAATATAAATTTCATTTTCTTAGCTAAAAAATTCTTACTACTGCCTATGAAAAAGGTTTTCAATAAAATCAAAATGTTGGCAACGAGAGTTTGAATTTTTATCCTAGAAAATTGACCGAATCCCGATTAGAGAACAGACCTAAGTACTTGTGGGTTATCTGTCACCACTTTTTAAAAAGTATATAATGTACTGTATATTAAGTTTTACAAGTTTTTATAGTTTTCGTGCCCTTTACAGTAATTAAAGTTTTTAGGATTTTTTTTTATAAATTTCTGTTTTTTTGGAAAATTTTTGGCAGAAGTTCGTTGTTATTTAATGAACTGTTCAGCTTCATTAAAGCTTCTTCATAGAAGCTTTATACTATATTATAATATACTATATTATACTATATAGTATAATACTATATATTATAGTATAATACTATAGTATTATACTTTAATACTTATAGTATTGCAGATACTATAACTATTATAGTATTTGCAATACTTATAATACTTTATAAGTTTTGCAGTGTATATCAGGCTTTTGTTCTGTAGAATCAAAATAGATATTTAATAGATATTAAAAAAAAACTTGTAAAACTTAATATACAGTACATTATATACTTTTTAAAAAGTGGTGACAGATAACCCACAAGTACCCAGACCCTATATATCTGTATATATAATCGATAACAAGATTTGCTGCAGACATCAGATGCATTGTGAGATGGTTTTGACAGAGTCGTAGAGGTTACTCCAAAGAAACACATGGAGTAAATTCACAAGACCAAATTGACAAGGGATATTATTGTGGCAGATACTAAAAATAATTAAAAAAGAAATAGATCAACACAGACTTAAAATTATTGAAACCCTGTATGTATAAAAAAAATAAAACCCCATATCATTATTCAGTTAGAAAACAGCCATAGGAGTCTAAAACTATTTGGAACACAAGGTCAAATAGACTCGGCATTGAAAATCATACCATATTTAGCTGAAACTTACTTTTTCATAAGTTTCTCAAGTTTCCTGAATAACGATCTTGTTACAGCATCCACAGAATATAATAAATTTCCAATCGATATGTTAAATGAACACATGTTTCTACTGTCCTCAGCAATTAGGATACTTCGTCTAACAAACAGTTAGTCTATTATATTAATCACGGTTACCACCAAACGAGAAAAGGAAAGTGACAAAAAAAAACAAGGAAATAAAGTGAAGAAGAGAAATTAAAGTGGGGGGGGGGGGGGAGAGACAGAATATAATATTATACATTCATGAGATTATTGTAGTCATCTGAGAACCTGCCAAAATTAAAAGGTATAAATTACTGTTGCTTTTTGCAATTCTTTTTGAGGTTTTATCAGCATTTAATTACTATTAGTATGTATACATGTTTAGGATCTAAAACAGATTTTTCCGAACTGATGATTAACTTAAAATAAAGGAATAATTTTATACAATTTTTTTTGAGTGTTTAAATTAATTTTGTGTTTACTAATTTGAACTGATACTGATGGGATTTCATGTATAGATAAAGAAAGTGTTTTTGTTTTAGACTTGGAATCAAGTTAGGTGATGGTTCTTTCGGAGTAGTGAGGAAAGGCGAATGGAGGAGACACGACGGAAGCAGTGTTGATGTAGCTGTCAAAGTGCTGAAGGGGGATGCCTTAAGTCAGCCGGAAGTGTTAAGCGAGTTCATGAAGGAAGTTCAAGCAATGCACGATCTCAATCATCCCAAGATTATAAGGTTGGATTTATTAATAAGTAGTCTCAAAATTAATAATGTAATGTGACTCTGACGAAGACCGCTTGTTACGGTTGAAAGATCTTAGTCTTGTTTTCCCATTTTCTTATTGTGGTTTGATCCTATATTGTTATTTCACTTGTTTATGTGAAATCTTTATATATATATATATAGTTTATATCTTTATATATATATATATAGTTTACATCGGCCAGTGGACGCATTTACGTCTCCGTTCCTTCATTCTTTCTCCTTTTATTTTATTTTCTTTCTTTCTACTCTCCTGAAGACGACAAGACGCCGAAATAATCGAGATTCGTGAGTGTTCGTCCTTTTTCTTGTGTTCTCTAGCTGTAACTTTAATTATATATATATATATATATATATTTGTGTATTTTTGGGACCTTCATTCATACATGTTTCATTAAATGCCTTGCTTATTTTTAGTCTTAGTTCTTTTTTTTTTATAGCTTTTCTAATATAATTTTTCAATCTTTCAGGTACAATAAAATATACACCAATTCCCCGAATGTTTTATTATTTAGGTTACTTACATTCATTCCGACGTTTCGATCAACTCTGATCATTTTCAAGGATAAATAATACAATAACAATTTTTTAACATTATTTAAAGATCAATAACAATTACTAACCACTAATATAAGTGGAATAACATAAAAATAACTGAACTAGAGTAAAAATAAGCAAGGAGGCATTTATGAAACATTATATATAAATATAAACGTTAAAATTTCAAAGGTTACTAGCTAAGAATTAATATAAAGAAAAAATCCGGTTGGATAACAGCTACTCTATATAAGACTGAAGTCCGTTTTAAACAAGTATCAAGTACATCCTGTCTCTATTTATTCTATCTCACAACCATTTAGTGTAAAAAAAAAATATTTCCTCAAAGAATCAGCATCGGAGGGCAGATTTCGTCAGTCTCTCACAGCCTTCTCAAAAAAAAAAAAAAAAAATGAAAGAAAAGCGTGTCAATTTCTTTCTTCTGTAAATGTTCTCTTCTCAACTTCTTCTTTAGATATAATTATACTTCAGATATTAAGATCTATGGACTATACTGATATTTTAAATTGTCAAACAAAATGTTAGCTTTTTATTATTATTAAGGTTTTAAACTTAAAAATTTCAAAGAATCGTTTTCAGAATCGGAGATTGGATTAAATTCTTTGATCCCGGTTCCAATACCTGAAAAAGTTGCGATATTTCTGTTTTTTGATTCCGTTCTCGTCCCGTTCGAGTACTCGTCCCATCACTAGTCAATACCTAACAAATCATACATCTTCCTCTGGACAACTGATGGAAACTAATTTAAGTGGAGGAGCAGAATTTATTGGATTGCTCGGTACTAGTCCAAGAATGTGATTTATTTTGTGACACACACACTCACTCTCTATCGTTCTTCTATCTTTAGTGTTTTTAAAGTTTTCTTTTTTTTTTTTGACATTGTGAACTGTGTTTCAGGTTACATGGCATAGTACTCAGCCATCCTCTAATGATGGTCACTGAATTAGCTCCACTAGGCAGTCTACGTAATTACCTCCGCAAGCAGCTAAATCAAATGTCAATCCTTACCCTGTGGGATTATGCGTTGCAAGTGTCTTCTGGAATGGCTTATTTAGAATCAAAACGATTTGTTCATAGAGATTTAGCTGCTAGAAATGTACTACTTACTTCTGTCACACAGGTAAGTTAAAAATGAAAAACAACCATTTACTTGCTGATTCAAAAAGAGATGTCTAACTTCAAAAGCTTAGAGAAATCATTCAGTATCTTTCTTATTTAGTTGGAGTTTTATTTCCAAGGAACACGCGTGTGGTTCTAAAGAGGTTTTTTCTTGCTTCTTACTGATCTCCGATTAACTGATTAAATAATGGTGATAATAGTGTAAATGTGTAATAAGTGTCGTAATGTTAATATCTTTCCTTTTTTTTTCCTTGTCATTTCTTTCTCTTAATTTCTGTTTTCTTTGCCCTTGTCTTTATGCGTGATGTGGTGTCGTGGGACCTGTCTCCACGAGGTCCACCTTGGGCGCATCCGTGGCTCGTCGCAGCCCTTCTAATATAGGAGAGTTGTAGTGGGCTTGCTGATGTGGCTAAAGGGTCTCACGTTAAAAAAGCATCGATCTGTTGTGCTTTACTCATGGAATGGCCGAAAGGTTGAAAGACATGATGATAAATCAAAACAGGTGATAATAGTGTACTAATATAATGAGATTTGAATTTCAAATGTAAATACAGGATGTCACAAAAGTTACTGTATAATTTTAAAATTGTAGTAAAAAATGCGCGAGAAATTGAATGTATTCATATTTATAACATGGATTAAGGAGTCATTGGGGTTTTACTGGCTACATTCGCTAACATGTTTGAATTGACTTGATGACTAGCTGTGTATTTCCACCATTACCACACATGAGCTCGACAATTTTCGATAATTTTCAGACACCTGCGCACGCAAGCATCCCAGACATTTTGAAGCATATCTTACTTAATTTCACCACGAGTGTATTCTTTCCTAAAGATATCGCAGTTCTCTGGCCTAAGTGGCATATACTTTGCTCTTGATATAATAGTCCTATAAGAAAAAGTAGCAAGGTTTGAGGTCAAGGGAACGCGAATCCCAGTAGAGTGGATCCCTTGTACGATCCATCGGTCTGGAAATTTGGCTTTGATGAAATCCCTCACTGATGAAATCACTCTCTAAAGCAGTGGTTCCCAACCTGTGGGTCGCGACCCCAAACGGGGTCGTGATACCAATGCCATGGGGTCGCCAATTGATTTTGACCGAACGGATGAGAGATTATTATATAAAACACTCGGTAAAAACAGAAGACAGTTAAATAAATAACATTATAAAATAAAATTAAGACAATATATAAATTCACACTATGAAACTAAATGTAACAGTTCATTAAGTCACTGAACATAAACGTCCGAGACATGTATTGAACATGTTTCGTTTCACTTGAAAGACCTTAGTCTTCTTTCTCTTTTCTTATGTGGTTTGGACGTAAAAAAAAAACAGTACTTTAAAAAGTTATGCGCAAAATATACAAGCATGATCTAGTTGTGCTAGAATATTACGCACCCTTTTGATGTTAAACAACAATGTAGACAATAGATCGAAAAAAAATATCTGATTAAACTGCAGACCGAAATAAATTAGATGTGGAACGCGACTTGAGTGTGTGCATATCGACGACAACGGAGACCCAGGATAGAATTGCTAGCTAAAAGCTACTATTACAGCTGTCTCATTAAGGTCAGTTCATAAAACATACTTTAGTAAAGTTACATAACGGTATGAAATTTGTTTGTTGTTTGAATACTTTGAAATTGATTTGCTAATTAATTTATGAATTTGTTTGTGAGGTAGCTTTGAAATTAATGTATAAATTCATATATAATCATATTATTTAAGGATATACGTTACTTCCTAATAAATTGAATATATGCAGTTTCTTATAGAGAAAAAATACATGTATAAAAGATATTTTTTACGATTGGGGTCGCTTCCTGATTGTTTGTTCTAAAATGGGTCGCTATATTTGAAAGGTTGGGAACCGCTGCTCTAAAGCATCCGTTTAATCGAGCTATATATCGAACTGTGTTCTAATGAAGCTCAGGATGGAATTCCTTCGCTTTCGGCAAACCCATGCTCCAGAAGTTCGGTGTTTTTAACGCTAGTGGTAGTAGCAGGTCTTCCGTTGAGTGGTTTAACAAGTACAAATTCTGATTCAAGAAACTTGTCACGAATAACGTAAATTGTGCTCTGCTTTGAAACACAATAACTATCATAAAAGTTCTCAAACTCGCACTGAGAACTGGTGTTAGGGGCTGAAATGCATATAACTTTTGGGACACCCTGTATATTAAATGCCTAATCCTGAAACCAATGATTATTAATTATGACTTATTCGCACTGATTTCCAATAATATATTAAAACTAATTAGTTACGCCTATTTGTACATCTGCTGTCAGCCAATATAGAGAAATAGAAGGAACCAAACGCAGTATACATACACAAACATCCCTCTTTAGGAAGTAGAGTACGAAATATTGTAATCAAAATATCCTAATGTTGAATAAGTAGCAAGAAAAAACATTATTAAAATGTTCAAAATACTCTCTCTTCAATATAATCTCTATATCAACAACACAGAAAATTATCAGTGTTTGTTATAATTCAGGATTTTTTTTTCATTTCTTTATTGTTACCTTAATAAATTTGTACTGTACTCACTCTTTGCTTCTTTGTTAATAACCTGATCGGACTGCCTAAATTTGAAAAACAAAAACATTTTTTTTGTTTTTCTCACAAAAAACGAGAACATTTTTTCTCACACTCTGAGAACATTTTTTTTTCTTTATTTCTTTATTGTTATCTTAATAAATTTGAACTGTACTCATTCTTTGCTAATAACCTGATCGTACTGCCTAAATTTGAAAAACCAAAACAAGATGGAAAACTGAAGTGCAAAGTTTCTTTTGTTTCTAATTATTGTGTTTTTTTTTTGTTTCAGGCAAAGATAGGTGATTTTGGTTTAATGCGCGCTATTCCTCAAGAGACTGATTGTTATGTAATGAATGAACACAGTAAAGTGCCATTTCCCTGGTGTGCCCCAGAATCACTTAAGGTGTGTATTACAGTTTGCCGTTAAGTGCGCCTATGAGATTTGTCTTCAAAAACAAAAATTACCTACTATAATCCTCAAGCATATTAATTACATAAAGCCTATTTATTGTTTAATTCGGCATTCTTTCATTTTATGTGGTTGAAATCAATATTTCCCAAAAAAATAAAAAAGTTTGTTTCAATGAATTAAGTTATTGTCCAACTGGACTCTATAAAAAGTAAAAGTTACAGAGAAAAAAACTACGTTCAAATTTCGAACTAAAGTTCGTCATCAGGAGAAGATCAGAAGTGAAGGTGAAGCGGGAGAATTGGTTTCCGACAGATATTTTGGTATATTTCAGCTTTGATATTTAGGAGTGAATACAGCTCTTCCACTTAATTTTCTCCTGAAGATGAAGATAATAACTGCTATTCGAAATATCGAAAGTACGTAGTAAAGGTTGTGTTTTAGTACGTCGTTTTATTTTACGTAGTAAAATATTGTCTGTTTTCAGAAACAGAACAGTATTCATAATCTTTTCAGTATAATTCCATCTTTTGGTGTAAGATGATGAACTTTAATTACAGTATTCATGTTTCGAAATCCATCCCTTTCCGAATTCATCCTGTTCTCAATAGAATGTATAAATTCAATTCATTTCATCTTAATTTATTTAGAAAAAAAAATTGTAGAGTAAGGTCCCCTCCAACCGTACCTGCAAGAGAACTTAGATATATATAATATATATATACTTCTGTGATATATATATATAAAAAAGTATCGACCGTGGAATACAAACAAAACTAAAGTTTATATATATATAAATTAAAATTATTAATTATTAATAAATTAAAACTAAAGTTTATATATATATAAATTAAATAAGCAGTGACACATAAACTGAAACACAACAAAGACTCACTTTTCAATATTTCGACCGTCATTACGGTCGAAATATTGAAAAGTGAGTCTTTGTTGTGTTTCAGTTTATGTGTCACTGCTTATTTTAATTGTTATTTGTCCTGCCGGACCGTTTTTCATTTATCATGATATATATATATATATATATGAACTAAAGTATATATATATATATATATATATATATATATATATATATATATTATATATATAATGGTTTAATTTCATTGATTGCATCATGTGTTTGTTTATTGTGATTTTTCTGCATATATATGTATATACATGAATTAAATACCACAATAAACAATATAAATTAATTAAAATGCTCTAAGGCCTTTCGTCACAACATCATCAGAAAGCTAAATGAAACAACCAAAAAAAAAAAAAAAACAAAAAAAAACATATTAACAAGTTAATCTGGCTGATTCAAGTCTTCAAGATTGCTGGCATCCTTCTCTGAATTTTTTAATGTTCCTAAACTTGAAGAAGTCTTGATCTGCTTACTTATTTGTTTTATTAATATTTCATCTAGTTTTTTAAAGTCCCGGACTATTATTCATTAAATAATTTATTATTATTCATTATAATTTAATGAATAATAGTCCGGGACTTTACAAACTAAATGAAATATTAATAAAACAAATAACTAAGCAGATCAAGACTCCTTTAAGTTTAGGTACATTAAATTCAGATTGAAGACTTCAATCAGCCAGGTTAACAAAAGGCCTTAGAGCATTTTAATTAATTTATATTGTTTATTGTGGTATTTAATTCATATATTATATCAAGAGTTATGGTTGATTATTAATTTTATTTATACATTATACATATATATATATATATATATATATATATATATATATATATATCTAAAAAAGATAAATCGGGATGCAGTCAACTTCTTCCACTTCGAATCAAACTCTCATTGTCGACGTTTCGTTTTTATTAAAAATCTTTTTCAAAGGCCTATAATACAAAGGAAATTAAGAAATTAAATACGTACATTTTTGAACCTTACAACCTTGAATTGAAGAAAAGGTTTCGAAGTTTGGAGAAACATACAACCTTGAATTGAAGGAAAAGTTTAAAAGTTTGGAGGAACATTCAACGAAGTTAAGTAAAGTGAAATCAGACGTAACGTTTTTAAATATATATATATATATAAACTATATTTACAAAGAAAATACACAGAAATGAAACAGAAACTCACTACTATATTTCAATGGCCTCGTCATCAGGTAGATAGAAGTGAATCGTTCCAAAGAATGTATAAATTGCAGAAAATTAAATCATCGCGTATGAAAAATTGATGTTAAGAAATATTATCCTTCATTAATTTTAAATTGTCTCTAAATTGTTTACTGTGGTTTATATGTTGATATATATAACGACTGGAGTATAGTTATGTATTTGATGTGTGCCGAATTTTAGAAAAATATCTCTATCTTTATTGAAGAATTGAAGTTATAAAACGCTTATAATAATAAAGTTGCGTTGAATCATTGTCACCAGAACTGACCTTTTGTATCTATTGTATGTGTTTTAGAATAAAAACGTGTCTAATTATTTTTTTTTATTTTGATAAATGATTACTGTTTTAGGTGAGACAGTTTTCACATAAATCAGACGCTTGGATGTGGGCTGTAACTGTGTGGGAGATGTTTACTTTTGGAGGTGAACCTTGGATAGGCTTAAATGGAACTGAGATTCTTGCTAAGATTGACAGAGATGGAGAAAGACTTTATCAGCCGACTCACTGTCCTCCTCACCTTTATCAAATCATGCTCAAAGTAACACATCTATTTCTTCTTATAACAACTTTGTTTCTTATTTATATACAGGGTGTTCCTAAATGGTTGACCCTATTCTATATACCCATATCTCAGAAACTACTTGCTGGATCATAATGAAACTAAATACATTTTATGTTGAAGGTCATAAGTTTTATTGGTTGAATTTACTAAGAAACGTACAAATATTTGTTGGTTCTATGACAGATTTTCATAAATATTCAATATGAGCGCCGCCTGTGACTCTGCACACGTCGAGTCGGTATTCGAGCTCGTGCCAAACTCGCTGTAGCATGTCTTCGGTAACAGTTTCCAGTGCAGCTGTAATTCTCTGTTTCATTTCTTCAATGTTAGCTGGAAGAGGAGGTACGAAGACTAGTCCTTTCACATAACCCCACAGGAAAAAATCACACGGAGAAAGGTCGGGTGATCGCGGTGGGCATTTCAGAAGTAAATCGTCTTCTTCACTACCTCGACCAATCCATCTCTCTGGCAGAACCTCATTGAGGTAGGCTCGTAAGTGAGCTTCCAGTGAGGGGAGTCCCATCTTACTGAAAAATGAAACTTTCGTCTTCATTTTCTATGAGTTAATCAATTAGCTAATTTTGAAGCATTTGAAGATAAACATCTCCGTTCACATTTCCTTCGAAAATGTGAAAGAAAAATGGACCATAAACTTTTTTCTTGGATATTGCACAAAACACATTAACTTTTGGTGAGTCCGTCTCATGTTCAATTGCGCCATGAGGATTTTCTTCGCTCCAAATGCGAACATTATATTTATTAACTTTGCCGCTCGTGTGTAACGTGGCTTCAACACTAAAAACTACCCGATCATCGAAATCGTCTTCTTCGAGTTTATCTTGTATTTCAACACAAAATTCTTTACACACAAAAAACTTGAAACGTTTCTTCACAAGCTGTGAAAATTGGGGTCATCCAAGGAAAATTGTCAATATTATTGGCTTACAAAATGGGGTCAATCATTTAGGAACACCCTGTATATTCACATTGGAAAGAAAATCAAAACAATTTTGTTTAAAACACTATTTATTCTTCCGATTGTGTTATTTTTTTACAAATATTCTTTTCTACTTTTTTTTTTTTTGAAGGTGGATGATTATGTTTTTCATACGTGTCTATTGTTCTGTATGTAATAAAAGGCCTAATTTTTTTTAAATAAAAACGTTATATTGAATAATGCATTAATGTCTTTTTCATTTATTTAGTGTTGGGATAAAAATTCTGCTGGAAGGCCTTCGTTTCCAGAATTGTGTCAGTTTCTTCAAAAGACTTTTCCAGTTACCTGTAAATCAAGTGCAGATTATGATGAAGAAAGTGAAGAGGCTCAGCCACCGGGAGGAGAGGTTCTTAAAATAGCCAAGGATCAAGAAGTAGTTGTTATTGATGCAAAACCGGAAAATTACTGGTGTCTTGCCCAGTCGCTGTTTGATTTCTCTGTCGGCTATATTCCGAGGTAAAGTGTTTTTCTTTCGATTCATTTATATTAATGATTAGTATATTTATCGACAAAATGTTCAATGTAATAATATTAGTTAGAAATTGATAAAATGAAGTGAAATTTAGTCTGTTCTATTACATGTAGTTTCTTATATACATTTGTATATATAAAATACAAAGTTTGTCTGTCTGTCCTCTATAGAAATAAAACTGGAGACATTTAGGTACAAAGAAACATATGAATCTTATATAACATTTTTCGGAGGACTAACTACGGTATTTTGATTTTGATCGGGATCCTTTTTTAGGATCTACCAATTGGGGATCCTGGGAGAAAAGCTCCTCCTAACATATTTCTCTTTCCATTGCTAGAAGAAATTAAAGGATATTTTACAGCTGAAACTTATTTAAATTTCCTTGAAAAAGTTAATGATGTAATCTTGATTTTGTTGATATCTACTTTCTTATACTTTCGTTTTAATTTTGAACAAAAAAATAAGTTTGATTATAATATCTTTTTTTTTGTATAATTTGTAATTTACATTCTGTATTAGTTTCCTATATCTGAAAACATCTTAAGTGCTTCGAAACTATAGAAAATATAACTCTTTTCTTTATATGTAATTTATTATTAGAGTTTGAATTAAGTTGTTTCTCAGGGAACGCCGGGTAGATCAGCCAGTATTGTCTATTTCTAAAACAAACTTATGGGAAACGTACATGAAACGTCATCAAAAGTCTATTATATAGACTTTAAAATAAATATATATACCTATATATATATATATAACTTTAAATTACACAAAGCACGACACAGAAAAGAGAATACAAAGAAAACTTACAGAATTCAATATTTCGAACTGTTGTTCGTCATCAGGAGAGTAGACTAGTAGAGAGGACGAAGTGAGAGAGATCTCCCCACGTAGAAGAACGGAGCGCGAATGAAGAAATAAAGAGTCAACCGAAGAGAGCAGCACTAGCGTAAAAAAGGAGCTAGGCACTAAACGTCGGAGAACGGAGAAAGCAAAAACAATAGATAAAATTATAAAAATAAAAATTATAAATTAAAAATTATAAAAAAGGAAATAATAAAATAAATAAATAAATAAAATAAAAAATATATATATAATAAAAAAACGAAAAAATAATAAAATAAAAAAATATATATATGAATATGAATATATAAGTGAAAAATAAAAGGAAAAACAAATAAAAGTTAACGCTTCTGATTTAAACCGGGATCTGATCGGGCCCCCAATAACCATATGTGGGCCTCCTCAGACGCTCTTAATGTCAAACTACGGTCATCAGTGGTCACTAGCTTAATGATATATATATATCATATATATACACTTTTTTGATGAAAATACGATCCGAAACGGACAAATACAGTTCAATGTACATAAAGAAACGTAGAGAAATTAAAAACACAAACTTACAGTCTCTAATTTTCGGTTGAACCGTCTTCAGGAGAGATAAGAAAGGGAAACCAAGCGCACTGGTACAGAGATGGTTGGAGACCCAACCGTCTCTGTTCCAGTGCGCTTGGTTTCCCTTTCTTATCTCTCCTGAAGACGGTTCAACCGAAAATTAGAGACTGTAAGTGTGTGTTTTTAATTTCTCTACGTTTCTTTATGTACATTGACCTATATATATATATATATTACAGTTTACTCTAATATATATGACTATTATATATGAATTAGTTAGCTTCAGCTACTCAAAGGGACTACTTCTGCCCGATGACGACGACAGTCGAAATATCGTTGTGAGTCTTTTGTATTGTGTCTTTATTTGTTTTTCTCTTTCCTGTGTGAACTATATATATATATGTAAAATATATTTTTTCGTAACCACAAGAAATTCAGTTTTCAAGAATAACAAAAAAAAAGCAGATGTTCTAGAAAGTTGACAAAACACAAACATACTTCTCTTAGGCAAATTTTTTTCTAAATTTTTATAGCAACAGAAATAAGGGTTATACAATAAAAAAATGTATTTGAGGTACTACAGACTTGAAAATACTTTTGTCTTCAATCATCCAGTTGGCAGAAGAATTGATGTATTTGCTAAGTTTAATAGGTGGTCGACTGAATTTATTAATTTATGAGGTGCCCTTTTGTTTCATTATTGTTATCAGTTGTTTTTATTTTAATAGTAAATGTTTGAATAGAGGGTCAGTTTATTCATATTTTGCTAGAGTTCTTTTAAAGAATGTTTTCCTTGTTCTTTAATATTAGAACTTGTTTTGTCCTGTGTACCAATTTGTCTTTGAACCGTTTTTATTTTATCAGATCTCTTTTGTGTGGTGGAAAGGAGTTGTCTGGCCTAGATATATCTAAACCACTGGATAATTCTTTCATTCACACTGGTCATGGAGGTAGTGGCAAAAACTGGGGACAACCTGATATCATTGACCCTGTTTACCTTGGAAATCCCATGCCTCCTCCCGACACTCTTGGAATGTCCAAACAACCCTTGCTCTTTAATCAAGGCAGCTTCAAGAAAAGTACATTTCTTTTTATTATTATGACTTGCAGTCTTTTTTTCTTTATATATTTCCGTTCCATTTGCATACATGTTATTAAATGTCGTTTGTGTGAAAAAACAGCTGGAGTGAAGAACCCTCTTTTAAACGTCATCTAGAGCCGTTTTTATAAAATTTCAACTATTTTAAATAATATTATATATATATATATATATATATATAACAGTTCAAAATTGAAGATAGGTAGTACACAAAGTAAAGAAACACACTTACAAACTCAAATTTTCGGGCAATCCGTCTTCAGGAGAAAAGAGAAAGGGAGTCCAAGCACGTTGTAGACGCAACGGCTAGTCAAGTCATAACTGCAAGTTCTACAACGTGCTTGATCTCCCTTTCTCTTTCTCCTGAAGACGGATTGACCGAAAATTTGAGTTTGTACTCGTAAATGTGTTTCTTTACTTTGTGTGCTACCTATCTTCAATTTTGAACTGTTATTGTGTCCAGTTTGGATCATCTTTCCGTTTATCAAGTGATTTATATATATATATATATATATATATGTAAAGATTTCACATAAACACGTGAAATAACAATCAATGATCAAACCACAATAAGAAATGGGAAAGCAAGACTAAGATCTCTCAACCTCAACAAGCGGTACTCGTCAGAGTCAAAAACCCAACTGAAATTTTGAGTCAAAAACCGAACTTTGGGTTCTTGACTCTGACGAGGACCGCTTGTTGCGGTTGAGAGATCTTAGTCTTGTTTTCCCATTTCTTATTGTGGTTTGATCATTGATTGTTATTTCACGTGTTTATGTGAAATCTTTATATATATATAATATTATTAGTATAAGAGGGCAGCAAATCTTCGCATAAGCATATTTGATTAAAATAAACAGCAGCTTCTGCGTTCACGACTCTTTAGCTGGTCTGCTCTAGTTTTATAACAACTTTCCGGTGGGCTGGTGTTAATTCCCTAATCATTTGTCCAAGGGACGTAATTATATGACCTTATTTGAATAAAATTTTTGGGCAGTTATTAAATGTCGTTTTACTCTATGAAAAAACAGATGGAGTAAAGAAGCTCCCTTTAAACGTCATCTAGGACCGTTTTTATAAAATTTCAACAATTTTATATATTGTATATTATATACAATTATATATTATATATTAAAATTATAATTATAAGATCTTATTATAAAAAAAACATTTTTTAGAATAACAATGGAAGTAGTTTAAATTCTTATATTACCTTAAGTATTAGACATTTGTTAATATTGGTACAACAGAACTAACTCTGAACAAACTCTAAAACTAATGTCTTAGTGGTGGCTTTAGCCTTTAGTTTTTTGTTGTGATTCTTATTTCTATAGTTTAATTCGAGAATTATACAGAATTTCAAGTTCCATCTTTTTCTTGATTGCATCAAATTTAGTTTTAAACAGGACATTTATTTTATATTATTATAAATAAATGTCCTGTTTAAAACTAAATTTGATGCAATCAAGAAAAAGATGGAACTTGAAATTCTGTATAATTCTCGAATTAAACTATAGAAATAAGAATCACAACAAAAAATTATTATAAATATAACAATATTATATTATTAACCGTCATACCTCGTACGATGATCTCTTGGAGTCGTTGGAGCGTTGTAATTAAATGTATTACATCCATATTAATGTATTACAACCTTGTAATTAATTAAATGTATTTAAGACATTTAATATCTGAGGATAAAAATTCAATTTCGTCCTCACAAGTTTAAGTTTACATAAGCCTCATTTTTTTCTCAGGTAAACAGATCATTTACGGTATCTTCTACTCGTTCTTTGATATTTCTGCTCTTTTTTTTTAAATTTAAACAATTCTTCTCTATAATTATTCCTTCAATGCGATGTTCTCAGTCTTTTCTTCTAACTTATTTTCAATATTACATATTTCTTTTTTTTACATTCCAACATTTTTTCTGTTTAATCAATTTCATAGTTCAGTGGACGTCTCATGTTTTAGAAATGAAGACGTTCACCTAAAAGGGCTGTGAAGTTATATGTACGAATATTTGTATATTTCAGGAGCAACACTTCATTGATATTTGTGTTTTTTTAAATCCTAATTTTCTTATCAAGATTTCCATGGTTACGGTGCAAAATATACTAACTCTCAAAAAAATTGTGTTAGTATACTCCATCACTAAGTTTTAACATTAAATTAACAATTAGTAATATTAACTATATAATGAGACCTAATATTGATACAGGATATGTTTCAGTCTACACGTACTGTCTTCAAGGTATTTGAATAAACTGAAACTAACTTCTACCAAAGATAAAAACGAAGATATAATAACTCATTAATAAGTTTGTATTCTATGATTTAAATATTGTCTGATACTTAACTGGTTATAAAGTTTTGAATCGAACTTTTTTTGGTTGAAATCGAAGGTTGCAAAATGGTTTTTACAAACCGACCAGATAATTTATTATCACATATATTACGCTGTAAATTCTAGTAAATTAATTTTTTCAATTGTGAAATATCAACACTGATCGATCTACCTTACATTAATACGGAGATATGTTTTATTGTGTTATGGACTTTGTTTCAGAACTGAGTGGCCACATCCCTGCAAGGATACAACAACAAAGACAATACAGTTATAAACCACTTGGAAAAGCTAATATTTTGACAACAGAACGAAGAAGTAGTAGTGGTGGGGAACTTCCATCTGTAGAAAGACAAACGCAGGACCTGATGATCAGACGGCCTGCTCCAACGAGACCGCCTCCTCCCACCGCAGCCCTGATAGACCTCGACCTAGAACTGAACACTTCATCAGGCCTTTCATCGCCCCCGCCAACTCGAGACCAACTGCTCCAGCCATCCTACTCCAACTTGCAACACACTCAGTCTCTTCTTGAGCTGCCGCATTCTCCTGATAATATTGCTCCAGAACAAGGTTTTAATTTATTTATTTATTTACCAATATATATATATATATATATATAACAGATTCAATAATATATCGACCGTTTGATAGAATAGGTGTGTTCTCTAATCGGGGTTCGGTCAATTTTCCAGGATAAAAAATCAAACTCTCGTTGCCAACGTTTCGTTTTTATTTAAAACCTTTTTCATAGGCAGAAGTAAGAATTTTTTAACTAAGAAAATGAAATTTACATTATTTAAAGGAACAACAATGTTAGCCGGACAAAACCTTCGACTAGACTGAAGTCTAGTCGAAGGTTTTGTCGGCTAACATTGTTGTTCCTTTAAATAATGTAAATTTCATTTTCTTAGTTAAAAAATTCTTACTTCTGCCTATGAAAAAGGTTTTAAATAAAACCGAAACGTTGGCAACGAGAGTTTGATTTTTTATCCTGGAAAATTGACCGAACCCCGATTAGAGAACACACCTATATATATATATATATAATATATATATATAATATATATATATATATATATATATATATATATATATATATATATATATGCAGAAAAATCAGAATAAACAAAAACACGTGAAACAATTAATGAAATTAAACCACAAGGAAAAAAAGTAATACAATAGAAAAAATGCTCTGAGGCCTTTCAATTTATGTCATCAGAGAGCAAACAAAGTAAGAACTAACAAGATAACATAAAAGGTATGAATGAAGTATGAAAGTGAATGTATGAAAGTATGAATGAGGTATAAAAGAATGGTATGAAAGGTATACCTTTTATTTTGAGTGAAATACGTATATATATAAGCTCGTATATTGTATATTGTAAAAGCTCGGAACCGTCTGGTTAACTTCCTCTATGTGGGATGACATGCTCAGATTTATTCATATCCCACATGAATAATCGAGGGTCAGAGTGGGTATTGAACACCGAGTTTACCATTCCAGAGTTGAGCACGTTGCCATTGGGCTAACGTGGCCTCTTCCAGTTGAAGTAACACTTAAAAACTAATTAGAACAAATATACTTATAGTATTGTATATCTTCTCTATAATTCCACCTACATAATTGTATATTATAAAGTTTTAGAACAAATAATGCATTGGAAGTGCTGCGTGTCACTGGTAAAAAATAACATAAAGGTAAAAAAAAGTGTCCACATAAAGTCATTGTGGAGTTTGAAAACGTAGTGCTCTTCAAGTTTCTTTGATGATAGTGAGATTTTTTTTTTCGTCATAGGATGTGGAAAAATCTGTTCAGCAGATCCCTTAGCAAAACATCTTGCTAAGGGTAAATGGGGTTGGGTATCCCGACCCACTAAAAAATGACATCCTATTTCCTGGCAATACCCGACACGGAAACCGTTTGCACATTACTTCATGCCGGTGCCTCAGTCCTCTTGAATAGGATTCACCTTCTTGTCCCCATTCGTTCATCTACGAATTATCGTGAGTCCTTGCCTCGTGCTTTCATTTTTCTTATGACGGAGATCCGCCGATGGATAGTGAGATAGTTATAATCAGTTTACTGACAGTGTATCTAAATGACAGATTGATAGTAAATAACATTTTTTGCACCTGTTATCATGGTTGATACAAATTGTTTGTTTGTCTGTTTCAGATCAGTCGTGGTATCATTGGTCAGATGATGATAATACCAGCTCACCAGATCCTTTTGATACTTCTTACGTATTAAAACCAAGCACTAAAATCAACCCCAAACCATTGTCTCCTCAACCAACTCCAACTTCACTAATAACAGAGCTTCAAACAAAATTAAAAATAACTAAAGACCCTAGTATCGAATCAAATCCATTCAATGAAAGGAACACTCCTTTAAATATTAAATCGAATCCAACAACCTATATGAATGTTATGGATAACGGTCAAGTAAGACGTATGAATATGCCAGATGTAGTCAATGATAGAACCACAAGTAATGGTTCTTTAGTGGATCTTTTAACGAACAATAGTGATAATGTTACAAATATACAATCACCAATGATCAATTCGACTGATAATTTAGTTACCAAAAAAGTCAATGATTCCAGATATTATAATTCATTCCCACAATCAGCAGTTACATTGACTTCAGAAACAAATCAATTACATAAGCAACTCATGTTTGAAATGAGTAAAAGAGGAGAGGATCGTAGTTCAGTATTTAAAGATGCCTCAATGAATCGCTGCATTAAAACACTTGGCCCATCAAATGCAATTAAGGTAACTAAATATATTTTCAATTTGTATTACATGGTTTGTATGTATAGATATATAGTTCACAAAGGAAAGAGAAAAACAGATAAAAACACACACAAAAAAGACTCACAACGATACTTCGACATTCGTCGTCATCGTTAAGAAGTAGTCCCTTTGAGTAGCTGAAGCCAACTCATATATATATATATATATCAATGATCAAACCACAATAAGAAATGGGAAAACAAGACTAAGATCTTTCAACCGTAACAAGCGGTCTTCGTCAGAGTCAAAAACCCAACTCAGTTTGTGGTTTGATCATTGATCGTTGTTTCACGTATTTATGTGAAATCTTTTTATATATATATATAACAGAATATACAACAGAATTATATTGGTGTACTTTGGGAGCAGACCTTCTTTTAAACATATATCATTAAATAACTTACCAACTGTAAGTTTAGTATGTTTCTTACATACCTTCTCGAGTTTTCTGATATTATTCCTCCATCTTTCCGGTACTATATAAATCAAGTCACCGAAATATTTGTTTTTATTTTTATTTTCCATATTTACACAGGGCCGACGTTTCGGTCTACACTGACCATTATCAAGGAATTCTTTTTACAATATTTTTACAATTCTTAATAAAATACTGATTTACATTAACAATCACTTCGCTTCATTCAAATATAACTAATAAAATACACTTTTCCAGTTTACAATCTACCTTATAAACCTAAACATAAACTTGTGTGAACAGGTTTGTTTCTAAATACCTTACATGAATTTTACACAACATTACTTAATTCACTATATAGTTATTATGTCTTTTTCACGTATGTAACTTTAAAATTCTGGAAAAACAATTGGCCTGATCGTTAAGGTTCGGCTTCTTTTCCTTTGTACATAATGATTCAATTATATGCAGCCTCGCATGGTTATTATCTCGATATAATACTTCAATGTTGTCTTCCAGTGTTTTTCTATTTAGCTTGCTTTTATGTATTATCATTGTGTGTTCTTTAGGTGATCTGGCTGCGAGGTGCATGGTAAGTCTGCGTGAAAGTGTTGTCGTAGAACCAATGTAGCTCGATTTGAGGAGCTCACAGTCTCCTATAGTGCAATTATATCTGTACACTAAAGAGAAAAAACTAATTATTATTTTAGAGATTATTTTACAAATAAAACAATTTGTAGATTTCAGAAACTGTTTTATCTATAAAATAATCTCTAATGTAATAGTTAGTTTTTCTCTTTCAAAAATATATACTTCTGCCTATGAAAAAGGTTTTAAATAAAAACCGCAACGTTGGCAATGTGAGTTTAATTTGAACCTGAAGAACTGACCGAGTCCTGATAAACTTTTATTTTGTTTCTACTTTTATCACGATTTTTTGTATCACGGTCGATACTTTTATCAACATTTATATATATATATTCTTATATATCAATGATCAAACCGCAACATGAAATGGAAAAAAAGACTAAGATCTTTCAACTGTAACAAGCGGTCTTCGTCAGAGTCAAAAACCCAACTGACCCAGTTAGGATTTTGACTCTGACGAAGACCGCTTGTTACAGTTGAAAGATATTAGGCTTTTTTCCCAATTACATATTGTGGTTTGATTATTTTACTTCACGTGTTTATGTGAAATCTTGTATTCTGAAAAAGACATTTTCAGGGCTTGGTATTTTTTATTGCAAAAAAAACCTTCATATGACCGTTTTATTCAAATCAAACTACAGTTCTTGTAACACCGTAGTTTGATTAGAATACAATGGTCATGAGAAGGTTTTTTGCAATAGAAAAACACCAAGCCCTGAAGAAGTCAACAAATATAGACGAAACGTTGGCTTGAAAGGGTTTTACTGTTTGACGTTGGACCAAACTTCGATAAAGAAAAATAGTGTTAAATATATGTGGTCAAGATAAGAAAACATGATTATATATGTATATATATATATATATATATATAATATATATATATATATATATTATTATTATTATTATTATCCTGTTAACTGTAAAATTTATTTTTTGAAGTCTCATCTTAATTGATTCATAAACATTTACCTTATAACGTGTAAACACGCCAAACGCAGTGCAATTGAAATTTAGATTGACGTGTACAGTCGTCAAAAGCTGTTAACAGGTTAATATAGACCGCAAAAAGTATTGTTTTTTTTATTTTTTAGGTCCAACAACAGCAAAAACAGCAACAATTTCATTCGAAAGTTATTGATGTGTTGAGCCAGGTGAATGCACCAGAAGAAGAAATTCTATCGGAACTGCAGAATACTTGTGGTGATCCTCAGAAGGCTGCAATCAATATCAAAGTCAATCGATTGGTAAGGTGAGTACGAACTATTAGTACTCTTGATTTTGATTTCATATAAAAAAAAAATTGTAGGGTAAAAAAACGCGTTTCGAACACGTAGTATTCCTCTTCAGGCATTAGCTAAAAAAAATAAAATGTCATCAGAGAGTTATCTGTAGTATAAAGTGAATGGTACAAAATAAAATAAGGAAGAGAGTACATACTCATGGGTGAGTGTCTGTAGTACAACTGACTGGGAATAGGATGGAAGTGGGTGAGGGTATGGGAGTGTCATCTGTTCCATATTGGAAAGTAGGTATATTTCTTTGTTATTTTTTCCCCTAAAAGTTTTGACAAGGCCTTTACATTCGCTCTAAAACTAAGTGTAGAAAACATATTTCAAATATAACAGAGAACTATAACGAAATACGAAAAACAAATATAAGAATACAGAGAAAATAGAAGTTATATATATAGGTGTGTTACCGAATCGGGATTTGATCAAATTTTCTAGGTTCAAAAATCAAACTCTCATTGCCGACGTTTCGGTTTTATTTTAAAACCTTTTTCATAGGCCTGCAAACAAAAGTTAATAAGAAATCACATATCAACATCCAACATATAAACAATATGAAAATGAATTGTTACAACTTATGAATATTATAAACAGAAGTATTTAGAGATAAATAAAACAATATAACTTACAGAAGTAAGAATTTTTTGACTACGTAACAAAAAAATTCTTCTACTTGATTGTTTAGCTAATTCTATCAAATGGTCGATATATTATTCATACTGTTATATAAAAAATTTGGGGTTTGTATAAGAAGAAAGATGGGTTTTTATGAGGATATAAGAAGAGTATATGGAGAAGATGTGAGTGAATGTTTGAAGAAGTGGAGAAGTTACATTGTGAAATTAGCTAAACAATCAGTAGAAGAATTATCGCTTACTGATTTGTTAATTTCATATTCTTTTTTAGTTAATACCTGAAGAAGAACACTACGTGTTCGAAATGCTTTGTTTATACTATTAAATTTCTATATGTGGAGACTATTTCATTAGCTTTTTACCCTACAATGACTAAATACCACATAATAACTGATTGCACTACCTTAGAATAAAAAAAATTGTATAAGATCCTTCATATATTTTGAAACTAAGAGGCGTATCTGTCTTTGACGGGTATTTCACAAAAATTGAGAGATGATGCGTCATGTTCCAAAATATTATTAAACTAATAGAGTAGTAGAAAATATCATTATTAGTACAGTCCATAACTGTCATTAGATCTGGAGTTTCTTTTATGTTTTGCAGCTTCGGATACCGAGCTTCAAATTTGATTTTACTCTAGGCATACTTCTTATTTAGTATGCAGGTAGGTAGGACCAGCTTTTTTAAAGCGAGCAAATTATGATAAACGCAAGCGAAATTAAAATCAACTAACAATACCTATTTGCTATAGTACCAGGCTCTTAAAAATACCTGTATATTTTTAGCTATACACCTGTATACCTGTTTAGCTAACCAAACACAGCTTAAAAGTCCATAACTTCGCTTCTGCGTTGATTTTCCGAACCATTCAAATTTTAGCTATTAAGTTTGATATACACAAATGTACTGTCAAAGTTTCAGATTGCTATGACTTATGGTGGCTGTGTTTGCTCGGGACAAAATTTTTGGATAAAGAGACAGAAATTTTTCTAAGGGTGGATTCGGTTTCTCTAATGTATAACACGGAAAGATAACTGAATGAGTCAGTTGTTGTATAACTGAAATGAGTCAGGTGTAAGCAATGTATAGACAAAAATCTTTCTTCTATTTATTTAAATGTAGAGAATAGAAACGTTGGTACAAGGTGTAGTTGAGATATTAGCGTACTTGTTGCTAACTTCAGCAATGCCATTTAACTGAATAATGGAATGTCTAGTGTATTTCGCCTCTTTGGGAGCACATAAGAAGTGGTCGCTTAAGAAGAAGAAGAAGTCGCTTTCTTCACGTTAAAGGTTCCTCTTTACTCTTCAGTATTTAGGACTCATAATGGTTTGGTGTGGTATTTCGTGGCTGGTAGGAATTGTTCACATTGGTTTCATTTTTGCACCGCCATCACGCTTCTATTGCTATTACTTATTGTCTAACGAAACAACTCATATGCGATATAACGAGTTGTCATCTGTTCAGCTCAATGCGTTCAATTATTTCTTTAATTGTCAGCTTATATGCGTCACAAAACTGTTTTAAGAACAGAATGTGTTTGTAAATTGTACCGATGAAGGATGAACATTTGAAAAAGACTTCATTAATTTTAAATGATCTTCTATAGTTGTAGTTAGTCAGGATGAACTACACTCATACCTCGATTCAACGGACCTCACTTTAACGGATTTCGGAAGGAACGGACAAAATCTATAGCTTTGTTTACAGCTATGCTCTGGAATCCGTGTATCTGTTTGGTCAGTGTTTTTCAACCTTTTTGGCCCTGCTTTGTGAATTGTTTGTGAAATATTCAATACTTTTTTTAACCTGTAAACTCAATAGAAAAGCGGAAAAGAGTCAACTCAACAGTATCACAAAAGGTTGAGTTGATTAAAAAGTTGAAATACAGTAGTATCGGAAACTTCGTATGATCGGGAATACTGGACCAGTGTTCCTCCCCTTTTAGTCCGTTAAACCGAGTTATAACTGTATATGTTTGCCAGCCATTATATTCTAAAAGTACACAACCATGTTGAAACTACATATCTAAATTTTTAAATAAAAAAACAAATTTTTTTATTCATAAAACATTGCACATTTAAATTTTTCTTTTATTACCTTTTTATTTTCCTCAATTTAATAATTTTTATTAAAATGAATTTTCTTGTTAAAGTTTTTTTCTTTTTAAACCGTACATATAGATTACCAGCAATCAACAAGCAAAGAATTAAAACAACAATAGGAATTGGGGTCTTTCTTATTTATATTTATGTTTTGTGTTAGATGAAACACTAAAACAAAAATTATTATAAACAAAGCTAAAAAAAAGGCACTTTAAAAACCATAAATTTTTAAAATGAAAAGTACTGGACTTAAATAGTAATTGTGGTAATCGCTGTGTTAATCCACTCAGGCACAGGTTGTTCATATTTTATGTTTTCTTTAATTTTTAATAGAATGTAATGCATGTCTGTTGCTTTTCTGAATATAATTTCCAATTGTTTTTTTAATAGTTTGGGTGTAGCTGACAGAAATGTTTGCGCAATGATGTTGAAAAGATGCCTTGGAAACACTGATGCTGCTGCTTCTATGTTGTTAGATCAAAGATAACCCCAGTCAATGTATAAAGAAATTATTCAATACCTTAAGGTGATTGCTGTTTTTATATATTTTTAGTTTCTTATAACTGATGTAAAACTTATAAAATCATGGACATTAATTGTAAGTGTTGAATCACACTCCCTTAGCCCAGAGTTTACTCATACCTTTTTCGACGCGAAACTCTTCTTGCTTCGTAACTCTACCATGTACCCCAGATTCTAATGATTTTATACAATCATAATTACTCAACAGAAAATAACATTAATGAACGGAATATGTCATTATATATTACCTTAGAACATTCGTATTTAACCTGACATTTGTGTTCAAGTTTATATTTCTAAAATTATTCATTTTATACCTCTAATGTAATAAATACTTTATTATTTGATACAAAGATTTCACAAAAACACGTGAAATAACAATCAATGATCAAACCACAATATGAAATGGGAAAACAAGACTAAGATTTTTCAACCGTAACAAGTGGTCTTCGTCAGAGTCAAAAAACTTTAAAAGAGTCAGGCAGACTTCAAAACTTTAAATGGTTTTATATAGGAAAACCGTTTTGGGTATATGCATCAATAACATTTACAAGTTTTGTGTTATTGTTCACAATAAACTTTACTTGTCAATGTAATAATTGTGTCAATTACATATATATTAGTTGTACCAAAGATCAAACCACAATATGAATTGGGAAAACAAGACTAAGATCTTTCAATCGTGACAAGCGGTCTTCGTCAGAGTCAAAAACCCAACTGAAGCACTAGATGCAGAAAACATCTGGTGACCAGTTGAGAAGAATGGGAGGGAAGAATGGTATTTTAAAAAGGTGAAAGCGCAGGAAAGGACTAATGCCCAGAAAGGGATGTTTGGGGAAACAAAGGAGTACAGTAAAGAAAGAGTAAAAAACTATCCGCTAGAAGAGGCTATTGCCCTCGTAACGAAAGTATCAATTTTGAAGAGACCGATACTAATGTTTATAATAGTTGATCTATTAAATTTAATTAGAGACGATTCAATAATATTTCTTAACAACATTGATTTTTCATAGGTAATATATTTAGCTCCTGTCCAATGAATATGATGATTTTCATTGTTTATATGCAACAATAAGGCACTACTTTTTTTGCTGTCTACTGACGTTGTAATGATTTACCAGTTTGACTAATATAAATTTTATAAAAAATTTTTATATTAGTTGTATGTGTAACTAATCTCTAAATGAATGTTATTTACTGTTCGCCTACTTTTGGTTCACTCTGAATTTGTATAATTTCCTCTCCTTAGGATATTTAAGTATTGTGTTTTATTCATTGATAAATAATTAAAAGATATACAAAAATATAAAACTAATGGTTAGTTTTGTTTTCAGGCTTAATGATCGACAGTATTTTATGATGCTTCAGAAAAGAGTTTCCAGAACATTATATCTTCCGTAAATGGATCGTAATGTTTTTAACGCACTATTAATAAATTTATATGTATAATCACTATACGTATTGATACAATGATGTCTACCCTTTTCGAATACAACTTGAAGGATGCAGACAAACCGATAAATCTTCATAGGAAGTGCATTGCTTTAGGGTACCTGTTAAATTGAAATATTACTTTGAGAGTTATAATTGTTCCTATTATTATATATATTTAATAATGGTTTAGATTTACCAGTTTCATGGCCAAAAGTGAATTAATCAGTATTTACTTACTAATATTAAATATCATTTTAACATATCATCTTATTTTGTTAAAATTTGAAATATTTAAATGCTTAATCAGTTCTTTTTTTTTTTTTATTTGAATTATATAAGTTCATTTGAAATTATACTTTTATTTTATATTAAAATATGGAATAATGAAAAAAAAGAAAACAATTATTCGTATTTCTGTATATAATGATTTATTAGTCTTATTAGAATGATAATATACAATGAGTCATTCAAATAAGACCCTTCAAAATATGAAGTCTTGGGGAGGACAAGAGAATAAAAAGAGAAGAATGGCCGAAGTTGCTCAGACCAGTTGACTGTTACCACTCCCTTCATATCTGTGATACTCTTTTACTCTTAATATATTCCTGAAAACTTGAGTAATTGTTTTCTTTTTGTCCTTTAATATATATATATATATATACTTTTTTGATGAAAATGTGATCCTAGTATTTTCGGATATATATATATATATATCCATATATCCACTTAAAATTGGAAAAAACGATCCAAACTGGCCGCAAATCAGTTCACAAACGAAGAAAAGCAACACACAGAGAAAGAGACATACTTACAAACTCAAATTTTCGGATGATCCGTCTTCAGGAGAAAAGAGAGAATAGGCGACCAAGCACGCCGGAAACACAACGGCAGGAAACCCATTGCCGTTGTGTTTCCGGCGTGCTTGGTCCCCCATTCTCTCTTTTCTCCTGAAGACGGATCATACGAAAATTTGAGTTTGTAAGTGTGTCTCTTTCTCTGTGTGTTGTTTTTCTTCGTTTGTGAACTGATATATATCCATATATATACTTGTATAAATCTTCAAACCACAATAAGAAATAAAAAAAAAAAAAAAAAAACTAAGATCTTTCAATCGGAACAAGTGGTCTTCAGTTGTTGAATGATCTTAGTCCTCTTTTCCCTTACTTCTTATTGTTCTTTGAACATTGTTGTTTTTTGACGTGTTTATTGTAAAATCTTGTTATATACTTGTATATGTCAGAATTTCTTTTTTTTTATTTATCAGTAGTTTATATATATATATATATATAATATATATAATATATCAATGATCAAACCACAATAAGAAAATGGGAAAGCAAGACTAAGATCTTTCAACCGTAACAAGTGGTCTTTGTCTGAGTCAAAAACCCATTTTCTTTGTTTTCCCATTTTCTTATTGTGGTTTGATCATTTACTGTTATTTCACGTGTTTATGTGAAATCTTTATATATATATATACCACAATTAAAAGAAACGGTCCAGCGGACTTTTTTAAAATAAAATAAATTCAAAACGAAGGGAACACACAGAAAGACACAGACATAACTCACATCGATATTTCGATATTTTGTCTGTGTCTTTCTGTGTGTTTCCTTCGTTTTGAATTTATTTTATTTTTATATATATATATATATATATATATGATTAAATGAAACGGTCCAACGGACTTTTCAATAAAAACCAATTAAAAAAGATAGTACACAGATAGATAAAGGAATAACTCACTTCTATATTTCGACCATCGTCGTCATCAGGAGGCGAAGAGTCCCGCATGAAGGCAAAGTGGCGACTCAGAGTCCGCCAGTTCTTGAGCCATGATTGTGATTGGTTTGACACCTGCTATTACACAAGCCGCATTGTAAGAGATAGTTCTATATCCTTTAATTAGCCGAATAGCCATAATCCGTTGTACCCTTTCAAGTTTCCTCCTATTCTTTTTAATCTCCAGCCCTCTATTCCAAATTGGCACCGTATATAATAATAGCGGTATGAAGGCACCATTATAAATAGTTTTATGGGCTTTTTGGCTTAAGCCCCAGTGCAATTCTAGCGAGATTATTCACTAGGTGCATGCTTTTTTCTGTGAGAACCTTGATGTGGTAATTTTCGGTTTGAACCGTCTTAAGGGGAGATAAGAGAGAGATGCCAAGCACACTGGTTCAGAGACGGTTGGAGGCCAACAATGTTGCCGCATGCCCGCCAGGTCACAGAGAATAAGGAAGACACGAATCAATTTATAATTAAATTAAATTAGGTAATTAATTAAATTAATTATAAATTGATTCCTGTCTACCTTATTCTCTGTAACCGGGCGCGCATGCGGCAACATTGTTGGTCTCCAACCCTAGCTGAACCAGTGCGTTTGGTTTCCCTCTCTTATCTCTCCTAAAGACGGTTCAAACCGAAAATTAGATACTGTAAATGTGTGTTTTTAGTTTCTCTATGTTTCTTTATGTACATTGAACTGTATTTGTCCGTTTCGGATCAACTCAAAGCCAAGAATACCATTATTTTCGAATTGTAACATATATTGATACTGGTTTCAATTTTTGTTATACATATAATAATATAACAAGATTTCACATAAACACGTGAAATAACAATCAATGATCAAACCACAATATGAAATTGTTTAAAAAACACAACTGAAGTTGGGTTTTTGACTCTTACGAAGACCGCTTGTTACGGTTGAAAGATCTTAGTTTTTTTCCCCCCATTTTATATTGTGGTTTGATCATATATGTATATATATCAATACCTAAATCACAGTAAGAAATGGAATTAAGATCATTACACCAAAAAAAACTGGTCTTTATTAGTCACACTCGAATTGACGTACCAATTTGAATTCGATGCTGTGGTACATTGATTTTTATTTCAAATGTTTACTCTGTTGTTATATATAGTGTGTATGATAACATAGAGTAGTACCTATGTTATCGACATATCTTCACCAAAACTCACATCTCTATATCAACAACTGTTGAAATCAGCAGAAGAATTCCTGAAGAGAGTCAAACACTTCTGCTGATAACTTTAGGTGTACATATAGGTATACATATAGAAGTGAATTTCGTTGTTGATTTTCTATGTCCTGTTTACTATACTTATTTTTTTTTGCCCTAATAGACTAGATAATTTTTATTGATATCTATTTTTTTGTAGTGGGTTACCTAATTATATATGTGACGTAATATTGTTATTTGCTTTCATATTTATAAATATCTTGGTTTGGAAAAGTTTTGCCGAAAGGAATGATATGACCATAATATTCATTTGTATTATTCTCTAATCCCACTCACCTTAATCATTTTAAAATGCTCTATATTGAAATTATTTTTCGTTTTGTAAAAAGAAAAGTATATCTAGTCAAAAAAAAAAAATTCCTGAATTTATTGTGTTAATTATATTTCATTAGGTTACTTAAATAGTGTATTAAGAAAAATGGTTTTGTTGATATTTAGTTTAATCGAGAACTATGAAACTTTTCTTTTAATTTAGGATTCGTATATTTTTTTCAATTGTGATTATTTTTGGATGTTTTCTTAATATTCATTTTATCTTTGTATTCTTTTTTTCTTTAATGTTTACGAAAGATGGGAGAAAAAATTAGATTTGACTAAAATGAATATTGAAATTAGCAAAATGTTACTTTGTAATTGTGCTTTGATAAATGGAATATAAACATGTTGAGGAATTCAATACCAAAATGGAAAATTTGCTTGGAATAAATTAAATTTATTTGATGTTGTAATAATTGTCAGTAGTTTGTGAAATTTAGGTATTTTTATGTAATGTTTCTGTGGATGGAAACAACATTACGTATGTATCAAACATACAAATGTTGTTAAGTGTATTATATAATTAATATTAACATTGCTACTTATAAGTTTCTTGTGTTTAGCGTAGAGGTTTTGGAACTGGTTCATCTTAATGGTTAATTCTTGAAGATTTTATTCTGCGTGTAATGAGGAAGTGTCTTAAAGATGGACTTTTTAATCCAAAATCATTCCAGCAAATGGATTTTTCAAAATTGCTCTTTTTCTGTTGTAACTACAGATTTTTTTTTTCTTTTGTTAAAGAGTTTTACGAATGTAGGAAACACTTGAAACGCACTAGATGGATTTATTATTGAAAAACAATATTTATCAAAGTAATGTTGATTCCATACAAAGCTAAATTAAGTCAGAGCACTGATTTAACAAAACCCTTTGGGGACCAAGAAATATGTTTGCCCACTACTTTTTGATAAACTCCAAATTAAAATGAAACAATTTTAGAACAGTTGAATTTGTATGAAACCCCTCAGTATGTCACTATTATTGTATAAATAATACTAGTCTTCATATATATGTGTCAATATGAATGTCTTTAAAATTATTAGGGGGAGTAAAGCTTACATGTCTTCTGATATCACACAATTACTTTATAAATTAGTAATAAAAAAGCAACTATAATTTTATTTTCATGGAATGAAACCCAGATATTAGTTTCATAAATATCACCAAAATCATTTAAAAATTAAATAAGATCACAAAATAAGTAACAGAAAGTAATATTTCCGTAATCAATATTTCAAACGATAGTTTGTAACTAAATTTATATTGAGTAAATAGAAATAATTAGGATTAGAATCTTGAATTTTTAGATACTGTTTTATATATTCTTACGTGTCACTGTTCGGTTATTGATTGAGTAAAATTTGTTTAGTAATTTTATTATATAAATTTATTTCAAAGCAAATTATTTTTCCTTGTGCTTAAAAAGTTTCCTTTTTTTGTACAGAATTGCAATGAATAACTTCTTTATTTATTTCAGTATCTAGTTTATTGGATATTTATTGACATTTAGAAATTTTTCAATTGTTTTCATGTAGTTTTGCAAGTCAAGATTCACCCGTTTAGAAAATTTGTCGAACTTTGGATATTCATCTGCATATATATTTACATGATCATGAAATACAAGGTAATTATCTAACGATCAAACATTACCAAGAAATGTAATATATATTTGTTTGCTATTAAATAATGTATTAAATTTATCAAAAAAAGAATGTAGATGTATATAATTAATGTTATACTATAAATATGTGGATAGAAATTATATATAAAAAGATTTCACATAAACACGTGAAATAACAATCAATGATCAAACCACAATAAGAAAATGGGAAAACAAGACTAAGATCCCTCAACTGCAACAAGCGGTCCTCGTCAGAGTCAAAAACCCATCTGAGCAGTTGGGTTTTTGACTCTGACGAGGACCCCTTGTTGCGGTTGAGGGATCTTAGTCTTGTTTTCCCATTTTCTTATTGTGGTTTGATCATAAAAATTATATATATTATATATATATATATATATTATATATTCACTGATAAAACGAAATACGATCCAAACTGGACACAATACGAGTTCGAGATTAACGGGTTACTTGCCGTTGCGTCTACAACGTGCTTGGTCTCCCATCTCTTTTCTCCTGAAGACGGATTACCGAAAATTTGAGTCTGTAAGTGTGTTTCCCTATTTTGTGTGTTGCTCTTTGTTAATCTCGAACTCGTTTGTATATATATATATATATTTATTTATATTATATAATATATATATAATTTTATGATTTCTGTAACAGTTTGAATCTACATAATTTAAGAATAACATTAATTATATTTTGTACATATTCCTTTTAAATATATACATATTTTAATAATTAATAAATATATTTGCATATTTTGTAAATTTTTTAATCAATTTGTTATTAATTGCATAAGATTACTTAATCATACATTTTCATGTAATAAAATATATTTACTATTGGTGTTTTCAGTTCATGTTTTTCCAAAATATATATAAATTTGAATTTGATTTGAGAACGGTGAAATTGACTTGCTAAACTTATAATAATTTAATTATTACGGATCTCCCTCCTGAAATGTTGACAACTTCAATATTATAATTCGCTATCCATAGATATTTATTACTTTCATAGGTTTTCAAGGAAGAATGGGTTGATAATTATTAGTAATGATCATTGCTTTGTATAAACAATAAAATCGTTAATTTAATGAACCTGTAACTTTACTAAACTTAGTTATAAATATCATTTTCTTTTTCCGTAAGTACAGAAATTTGGTATTATTTTCATTAAGTTTGATTCTATATATGAAGAAACATATTATTAGACATTCAATGATCAAACCACAATAAGAAATGGGAAAACAAGACTAAGATCTTTCAACCGTAACAAGCGGTCTTTGTCAGAGTCAGAAACCCAACTCTGGGTTTTGGACAGACTTTTGACTCTGGGTTTTGGACAGAGTTTTGACTCTGGGTCAGAGTCAAAACTCAGTTGGGTTTTTAACTCTGACGAAGACCGCTTGTTACGGTTGAAAGATCTTAGTCTTGTTTTCCCATTTCTTATTGTGGTTTGATCATTGATTGTTATGTTATATTGATTGTGATTGATATTGACGTGTTTATGTGAAATTTTTTTATATTATTAGACATTTGAAATTGTTTAGTCAATATCATTTAAGTACTTTTTTTTAACAAGGAATAGTTTTCTTTGTGTACTAGAGAGAGTTATTTCAAATATATATTGAATATCAATCAAATTAAGGCTGTATGAGACCGTTATAACAATTATTTAATTCAATGAATCCCTTTTTATAATGTTGATGACAGATTTAATGTGAAACAAATTATTATTCCTCCAAGTGGACTATTTTTGTAAAAAAATAACAATATTTTGTTGTCCTTCCTACTTCCATTTTCATTATTTTCTTCTCATGTTTTTTTTTTCAAATTTGCTTTTCCATTAATATATAGTTCATTTTTACTGTTTCCTTCCACACTACTTTTACTTCAAATTAATATCCCACTTCATAATGAGTTGTGCTCATTCTTTCTAGTCCTTACATTATTAATTCCTCTCTAGAAAGCCATAATTAAATTTATTAACATTAATCCTTTTTTCAAAGAACCTTTGATGATTTTAGTAGCTTTGAGAATGAATTTCAGTTTATTTTCATCACTTTGAATTCACACTAATTCATCATCACAGAAATATTTATCAGCAACTATAGTAATTATTTGTGATGATACCAGTTTTTTCTTTTTTTTTTTTTAATGCTACTATTATTTCAGTTACAAAGCAAAAATTCTGTAGTTTCAAAAACTAATACTTCATTTGTTTCCTCATTTCAAATTTTTTTTCTGATAGCCAGCCTTCTATCATTTTTTCTGAAGCATGTTTTACAAATTTTTAATATTTTACTCTGATCGATTCATTTTCTAAATCTTTATGTTGACAGTTTCTCTCTGTATTTTATATACATATTTATATATATATTTTGTAACTTAAGACTAATTTACTTCTTACCATGAGCAGCCAACAATTATATACTTTCAATTTCTTTATTGAATTTAGCCTGTTGTGGGGGTGACACAAATCCCTTGTTTATTTTCAAGGTCATGGGGCCATAAAAAATGTTGGAAGTATTCAATGATTGGAATGACTTGAGTTGTGTTGTTGTATAGATTTAAACATCAGAAAGTATTGAATTGAGTAAAAGAGTAATGCGTATTTAAAATTTAAAAATATATCTGTTAAATTGTTAAGTTGTCTCTTTGAATGATACTAAAATAAATTGTGACTCGGTCAGTTTTCAAAAGTTCAAATCAAACTCTCAAATGCTTACCTTTCGGATTTTATTTAAAACTAGGAAGAGGTCTCTGTTAGTGTATAAACAAAATTTTAAAGTAAACAAGAAAATAAATATCATAGTGAAAACTACAGTAAGATATTCGGAAATGTGACTAAGATCTTTCAACCAAAACAACTAGTCTTCGTCAGTTTCAGTCAAACTCGCTGGAATTAGTATTTTTTTAACTTCCCACTGTCATGTAATACAGTTTTTTTAAATTAATTAATTTAATAGAAAGTTCAACAGACCGAAAGAAAATAAATATTGATAAATTCATTTAAATGAAACAAGTTCCACTGTACTATTACAATTATGAACAAATTTCTCCTCACATCTCTAAAATAATTGGTTGTCAATCCTTGGCTATGTAGTTGTCTTTTTCTTCTGTTAGATTTAGGTTTGAAGACACTACCAGCTATAATTTAAAAAAATGTTTTCAAAACAGCTGTCACATGTAATAATTTCAATACTTAAGGGATTTGAGTGTTTAGAAAAAAAATGGATCCAAAAAATGACAACCGAAGTTCAAAAACGAACTAAAGAAGCACATACAATATATTAGCAAACCTATAGTTCGAAATTTTGATTTTACCATTTTTAGGAAGAAGAAAAACAGTAATACATTTTCTATTTTTGTCTTCCTGATGATGGTTAAACCGAAAATTTGAACTATAAGATAGATGATTCGTTAGCTAACAGTCTGACGACATTTTTTTCTTTTCTGGTTTTTCCCTGACGATGACCTATTCTTGGAAATATTGATCTTGGTAAGTGCTTTGTTCTGTTCTTTGTTGTGCTCTATATGTATTACTTTTGTTAATTCCAGTTGATAACCATCCTAATTTTGATGAATGTATATCAAGGACGTTACACTAAAAGTACTACATAAAAATAACTTCAATTTGCCTGCATATGGATTTTTCATTGTGAGAACAAAGTTTGATGTGATCACTGATTCTTGTCGACGGGTTTCGATTGGCATTTGCAATAATTTTCAAGTTTGAAATCAGTGAAGGGGAAGTGAAATTTGACAGCCAATAGGCTGTTAGTATTTAGCACTGTCCTTTCATTGGTACCTGGCATGGGTTTAGGTTGGTGGTTGGTCTCCTGGTAGCCTGAGTGTTCGTGCTGTCTCAGTTTTGCTGTCGTGCTTCGTGAATTGGCAGTCTGCTGTAGTCATTCATTTGATGATTGTTGTGTTCTCTGTTAGGTCCTGGCGGTTCAACTCTGTCTAGTTTGTGTCTAAAGTATGCTTCTTTATGGCTTCAGCTTGGAGATGCATTGTGAGACATCTTGACAGTGTAGTTTTAGTCATTCCAATATATTTGGCATTAGCCAGGAGCTCACACTCTATACTTTATATTCATAAATAACGTTGACTTTCTGTAGGTCAGCTGTGGTGGTATTCGGGCTATTCTTGATGGCTAGATGTTTGTAATTCATGACTTGTAATAAATATACAGCTGTATCCTGTCATTTGGTTCTTTACACTTGACGTTCCTCTTCAGGATCTACTTTAGTGCTCGCTCATCCATTTTGTAGGCTTTCATAAATTAGTTTTTATATACGGATGGTGTACTTAGATGTTTGGGTCCTTAATACCATTGGAAGTTTCTTTTTTGGTTTGGCATGTTTTGAGAACTCTGTCGAAAGAATTATTAGAATATCCATTGTTCACGAAAGTTCGTCTCAATTGGTTGATTCTCTGGTTGGATAATTCCGATGTGAATGATATTTTGTAGGCCCTATGTATAAGGGCATGTATAGTTCCCATCTTATATCATTCTAGACATTCACTTTTGGCGTTTAAGTACATGCCCTAGTCTGTTTATTTTTGATACACTGATATTCATGTCTTATCCATGTATCTGTATATCAAGGAAGTTGATTTGGTTCTCCTTTGCTTCCTCCAGTGTAAATTTTAAACCAGAGAGATCCTTTAGGGTGTTCTTGAGCAAGTAAAGTTCTTAATTGTCTTTTGTAACTACTAAACAATTGTCAGCTTAGCTGCAGTAGAGCGAAGGCTTCTTTGAGGACCTCATTTTATACGTGGTACATGTAAAAAATTCAGCAGAGTAGAGATGTGGAAGACCAAAAACTCAGGCGAAACGACTTATAGGAAATTACAATGTAATATATATTTTACTGATAATATAATATTACTTCAGTAATATTATAATATTTATATAATGTGTCTATTATTTTTTTATATATATATATATATATATATATATATTATATATATATATATCAATGTTCAAACCACAATATGGAATGGGAAAACAAGACTAAGATGTCTCAACTGTAACAAAAGGCCTTCGTCAGAGTCAGTTGGGTTTTTGACTCTGACGAAGACCGCTTGTTACGGTTGAAAGATCTCAGTCTTGTTTTCCCATTTCATATTGTGGTTTGATCATTGATTGTTATTTCACGTGCTTATGTGAAATCTTTTTATATATATTTATATATATATATATGAATCTAAAAGTTCCATAGAAAAGACCAAAACACTTTGTTGACATTTCTCATCATCAGAAGATTTATAAATATTTTATAGGTTGTTACTTTGTTTCTTTTGATGTATGAATCATTATTGTTATATGATTCTCTATATTTTCTATTGTGTTGTAGGCCTATTAAAAAGGTTCTAAATAAAAACTAATTGTCAGATTTTGAAAGTTTGATTCTAACCTGAAAATTGACAGATTTTTTTTATGGAAATCTTTATATATATTCAGGTAACTCACCAAAAATGATTGAAGATAATCGCTCTGAGGCCTTTCGTTGTCATGTCGTCAGAGAGCAAGTGAATACAAGTTGTATTCGACGTGAAAATTAAAGACCTCAGAGCGATTATCTTCAATCATTTGTGGTGATTTACCTGAATATTTATATCACGTGTTATTGTGACAATTTTGCATATAGACTATTTCTGCCTATCGAGGTTTGGTATAGCTTCAAACAGCAAAACACATTTAAGGCTTAAAGTTGTTTTACTGTTTGACGGTGGACCAAACCTCGATAAAGAAAAATAGTGTTGAATACATGTGCTCGTGATAAGAAACATTGACTTACATATGTTGGTAGCAGTCCTTTATTTATGCTTGTTTAGTTGAGTACTACAAGCATATATATATATATATATACTATAAAATATTGGTCATATACTAGAGGAGAGTAAAATATATCAAGAATCGGTTAGTTTTCCCAAGTTCAAATCTAACTTTGAAAGCTGATGTTTTGGTTTTAATTAAAAGGTTTTTCATGGACAGAAGTATGAAAATTTTTTTAACAAACAATAAAGATAAGGTTTCAAAGTTAATTTGACCTTTAAAACAGATTGATTCTTTATATATTTTATTCTACGTATTTATATATCATTTTTTTTAAATTTAATTTTTACTTTTTTTAGATCGTTTAATATTTAATATATATATATATATATTATAAAGATTTCAGAATAACACGTGAAATAACAATCAATGATCAAACCACAATATGAAATGGGAAAACAAGACTAAGATCTTTCAACAGTAACAAGCAGTCTTCGTCAAGAGTCAAAAACTCTCTAAGAGGGTTTCTCTTCTAAGAGAGTTGACAGCTTGCGGAAATTTTTTTACTATTTCTTATTGTGCTCTTTTGTTTCCCCAAACATCCCTTTCTGGACATTAGTCCCTTTCCTGCGCTTTCACCCTTTTACAATACCACTCTTCTCAACCCCTCACCAGATGTTTTCTGAATCTAGTGTTTCAGTTGGGTTTTTGACCGCTTGTTACGGTTGAAAGATCTTAGTCTTGTTTTCCCATTTCATATTGTGGTTTGGTCATTGATATATATATATATATATATATATTTATATTATATATATACACTAAATTTAAATGAATTCGATTTTACTTTATTTAGCAGGTAGAATCTTATTTATTTCCTGTTTTATATATTTATAGTAAAATTAAAAAAAGACGTCATTATTTAATGGAAAGTAAATAACAGAAATAAATAGGAACAGATATGATATGGTACCTTATATGATTCTATGTTGAACTGTGATCGACATATATCGCCCTCCTCAAGAGATACTGTGCAGTAAGTATATGTCATAGGGTTTGACTTACAAATATAAAACCCATTTGTTGTCTGTATGAGTTTATATTTTTTTTCGAATTATTGTGAGTGTGCTCAGTGTCTTTCATAATTTAGAAGTTTCTTTTTTTATTTTTTATCATGTAGAGTTACCATTATATATATATATTTATTTATTTATATATAAATATATATATGTATATATAAATTTGTTTTTGTAAATTGTATTGTTAGAATAAACTTAGACTATTTTAACAAAAATATGGAAAAAGAAAAGTATCAACACCTCCACTATTTAGATAGGTTAATTTGAAAATATTCTGTACCATTTATGTAACATCAGTTTTTTTTGTAAACTAAATATTTATTCTAGGTCTGTTATTGAAGAATATTTTTTGTTTAGTTTCTAGTTAATTGGATGAGACATATGTTACAAAACTGTTTACTAATTTTGACTTTGAATTCAAAAAGAAATAAATGTAAATTACATTGTTTTTATTCACAATAAAACTTCCCATTTTTTAAATATGTCTATCAAGAAAAGGACTGTAAACCAACAAAATAAAGTATTTATTAACCGAATGATGTCCATTTTTTGATGTGTTAAGTATAAATGTAACATGACGCCACTATCAGATCCCTCATCTACAGAACGTACAAGACCGCCTCATCTTGGGACTTTTTTAACAGTAATATTTCTTCAACCAAGCAAGCTCTAATCAACAATGGCTGCTCAAGCAAATATTTCGACAACATTCTAAAACGCTACCTGGAGAATAGATTCACCTCAGACAAATAAGAGCCTAAAGACAGGCACAAACCACAAAATATTCTACAACAACCAGTATACGGATGAATATAAGACTGATGAAAGTGTTTTGAAAAGCATTATAAAAAGCAATGTTAAATGTATTAAGCCTGAGGATAGTGTGACCCTGATAACTTATTACCAAAGCCCTTAGGAAGGCAGTTTAATAATGAAGAATATCCTAGCGTAAAAGAGTCAAAAGAAACAAATCTTGTATATGAGTATTCATGTAATATCGGGAGCTGCGAGGCCCGTAAAAGCTCATATATAGGAATGACCACGACTTCATTCTACGGCCACCATGTGTCATGGTCTGTCTGCTGAGCGACTCGTTTCTATCTTCCTGATGACGAGGCCATCGAAATATAGTAGTGAGTTTCTGTTTCATTTCTGTGTGTTCTTTATGTCAATATAGTTTATATATATATAACTGTTTCTCTCTCTCTCTCTCTCTCTCTCTCTTATATATATATATATATATATATATATATATAAGTGCTTAAACTATATGCGCCTGATTGGATGAAAAAACCGTTAACTGTCAGTACCCCCACCCCACCATCCACCCCACCTCAGTCAGTTGCTCTTGTGAATCAGGCCGAAGAGCAGCTAAACATTCAAACTTCTACTGAGGATAGTGTGAACCTGATAACTTATTAACAAGCTCCTTAGAAGGCAGTTAACTAATGAAAATATCTCGTAAAAGAGTCAAAAGACAAATCTTGTGTATGAGTATCCATGTAATATCGGGAGCTGCGAGGCCCGTAAAAGCTCATATACTAGGAATGACCACGTTCATTCTACGACCACCATGTGTCATGGTCTGTAACTGCTGAGCGACTAACGTTCTCTATCTTCTGGATGACGAGCCATCGAAATATAGTAGTGAGTTTCTGTTTCATTTCTGTGTAATTCTTGATGTCAATACTAGTTTATACGATATATAACTGTTCTCTCATCGAATACGGTCAGCTGTCTCTCTCTATCGATATATTTATATATATATATATATATATAAGGTATTGTTTTGTTGACCACAATTTACTAATAAACACTTTTTCTTCTCCTTGGAGTTTGGTCAGGGTTAATATACGGAATCACCTATTCGCCAACGTTTCGTCTTTATTTCAAGGCATCCTCAGTTCTATAAACTAAGAAAAAACAATGGACATTTGTCATATCTACTTTACAATCATCATTACAAATTCAAAAAACTTACTTACTCAAGGCTAGTTTTTTGAATTTGTAATGATGATTGTAAAGTAGATATGACAAATGTCGATTGTTTTTCTTAGTTATATAACCCTGAGGATGCCTTAAAATAAAGACGAAACGTTGGCGAATAGGTGATTCCGTATATTAACCCTGACCAAACTCCAAGAAGAAGAAAAAGTGTATATATATATTATATATTTATATATATATATAATTATCTGAATCGTTTGGCTATTTGATGCCCAAATGAATTGATTGTTTTATTGTGTGAAGTAGGAGATCCTTGAAGTTCTATGCTTTTCGACTTTAATGAAAGCCATGTGCTTAGTAGATCCCTTCTATGGAGGCAACTTGATCAACATGCCAGATAGTTGGAAAGCGCATATTACCCTCAGGAAATCAAAGTGGTGCCATGTGATATTAGCTTCTTTTTTGGACTGGCATTACCATCTATGAGACGCTGTACCTGCTACTACAGGGTGTTCATAAAGGCAAGGTAATATAAATTAGGTATTTTGTATATGATTTGAATTTGGGATTCCTTGCTCTTGATGTCGATATTGGACCACATGATTATTGCTGTTAGTTATGACTGTTTATAAATTTTATTGTTTAAGTATCCAGTTTTTTTCCCAATTTCCTGGGAAGACATTGTCTATTTTGACCTAGGTTTGTTCAGTGGCTTACTTAGGAAAGGGGGGGGGGGGGGGTCAGCCAAGAGACCGCATTTTGAGGGGGTAACATAGAAACAGATTAAAATAATAAAGTAGGTATATTCAGTGGCTTAGGAAAGGGGGGGGGGGGGAGTCAGCCAAGAGACGGCATTTTGAGGAGGTAAATTAGAAACAAATTAAAATAATAAAAAGCTAACAAAAAATCTGAAATTTTATACAGAAATGAGTTTTTTTTAAGGTCGTAATTGTTTTTATGTTTTATTTTTGTAATTGTGTTTTTAAACGGATTTTCAACTGTAAAATTAGCAAATTGAAAATAAATTTATTTGAAATTTTACAAAACTAGTTTTTTTTTAATGGGGTTAAACATTTATTATATTTATTTGCGAGCCAATTTAATTTAATTTAACATTTTTTTTTATGATTTCAATTATAAGTTTTTGTTTTGAAAAATCTTTGGTTTTCTTGATTATGACTGTTTAATGTATAAGAGTACAGTGATACGGATGAAAGTCTGGGACTAATAACAGCAGTCTAAAATTAGATCGTTGATTTTAATTCCATGAAAATAAATATTTTTGGGATGTTCTGGGGTTTTGAATGTTAACTGATTATCGGTGGCAAATCTTAGGACCGCCCTGAGCGGCAAAAATAGTTACTATGCCACTGGGTAGGTTATATACTTTTTTATGTTTTCCCTGAAAGGGAAAAGTTGTAAGACGAGAAAAGAAATACGTAAAAAAATAATTGTTGATAGGGTTCTACAACTGAAGACGAGCATATATCGAATACGTTATTCGATACTCAGAGCCGTATCGATACTTCGAATACGACTAGTTTCGAATGGAATGCACTCATTCGGCTCTCCAGTATCTTGCATATCGAATTTATTTAACAATGGTAGAATTACTCCATACAACAGAGGACTATCAACGACAGATAAAAACTTAAGTAGAAGTGATGGTCAAACACTAGACGCAGGTCACTCGTAGTCTCAAGTATGAGAGCGGAATGAAGATGTTTCCGTCTCTGGTCGTTTGAGGCAATAGTGCAAGTTGTTCATTATAATTGGCGGGAGAAGGAGTTGGCGGGTGGCTGACGTCATAATCTGTGTCGAGGAGAAGGGAAAACGGGGTACTTTATATGATCGAATCCGATACGATTGACAATGATGTTTTGTCGAAGAGAACCATATACTCTTCAGCTGCCCAATTCTTGACCAAGAGCGACAACTATTTATGACATTTACAAAAACAACTGATTGTGGCTGGCCTCCAGCAAATAGTACGATAATGCAAAACAGTGGACCATTTCAAAATTTTTAAAAAAATCATAGACCTTATAGACTTTCAAAAACTTTTATATTGTGTATCTCAATGTTTAATTTATAGTAATGTATTTTAATGTTGAAAAGATTTGATGCAATTAATATATATATATATATATATATATATATATTATATAATTATATATATATATGTATATATTGGTATAAATAGGCAGCAGATCCTCTTTTAAACAGGTATAATTAAAATTAACCGCAGTCTCGGCATTCACGATCTTAAGACTGAGAGATTCGATCCTACAAACTTAACCTCCTGCTAACAGGGTTCAACTGGAAAAGGAGTTGGCCAAGTGACATGTTAAATTAAAATCGATGACTCATGCTTAGTCATTGCTATAAATAGATTAAAAGGATAGTACAGGTTAATATAAAGAGAAGGTCAAAGGTCAATAATGAACAAGAAACAAGTGGTTAGAATAAAAGAGTTGAAAGGTCAACAGTATAACTGGACTAATAGAGAATAAATAGATTAAGAATATTAAAGTAAATGAAGGATAAAAGATTATTAAAGGACAAGGAAATGTATTAAAATAAGAGAGTTGAATGAAAGTAAGAATTAATAGGGAAGGTATAATTAGAAATAAAGAAAAGTACAATAAAGATAAGAGTAAAAGAGTGTTATATATATATATATATATATATATATATATAATAAAAAGTTATATTTATATATATATATAGTTCACAAACGAAGAAAAGCAACACACAGAGAAAGAGACACACTTACAAACTCAAATTTTCGGATGATCCGTCTTCAGGAGAAAAGAGAGAATGGGCGACCAAGCACGCCGGAAACACAACGGCAGGAAACCCGTTTCCTGCGTGCTTGGTCGCCCATTCTCTCTTTTCTCCTGAAGACGGATCATCCGAAAATTTGAGTTTGTAAGTGTGTCTCTTTCTCTGTGTGTTGCTTTTCTTCGTTTGTGAACTGATTTGCGTCCAGTTTGGATCGTTTTTTCTAATTTTAAGTGGATATATATATATATATAATAAAAGAGTTATATATATAACTTTAAATTACACAAAGCACGACACAGAAAAAAGAATAAAACAACACTTACAGAATTCAATATTTCGAACTGTTGTTCGTCATCAGGAGTAGAGTAGACTAGAAAGAGGACGAAGTGAGAGAGATCTCCCCACGTCGAAGAACGACGCGATAATAATTTTTTTATATATTATATTATATATATATATATATATATTATTTTTTTCCGGGGGCCCCCCCCGAAAGGACACGAAAATTTATTTGTAATTTCCTTTCCGTGGTTCTTTTCCGTTTGTGAAGAAAAAATTTAAAAGGATTAAAAGATTTAAAAAAAAAATCATACATATATGAAATGGTGAACTGTTAAACATCTAGAAAGTTACAAAAGTAAATATTCTGAACTAAAAACTGATTAAACTTGCAAAAGCATGACATTTTGAATAGTACTGACAAAGAAAGAACTTGAATAAGAGATTTAAAATGTTTAACTTTAAGGAATGGAATTTTTTAACACAACTATACTGAATTTAACAAGAACGGTAAAGTAAACAATAAACAATTTCAACTTGGAAACAAATATCTACTAAACAATATAAAATTACAGTAACAGTTATAGATTAACCAAAATATAATTAACACTAAACACCTAAATAAATACTACTTATATAGAGAAATTCACTTCTCTAGTTAAGAGATGACTAATATTTTTTATTATATAGTATTTCCAAATTTTTTTCTTTTTCCAGTTCTTATTTTTATTCTTTATTATAAGCCTATGAAAGTGTATCAAATAAAACAGAAATGTTGACTTTGAAAGTTTCTTTTAAACATAAAAACTGACTGATGTATGATAAATATTGTATTATAGATATATGTACATACAAGATTTCACATAAATACGTGAAATAACAATCAATGACCAAACCACAATAGGAAATGAAAAAAAAAAGGATAAGACTTTTCAAAAACTTTTTTGACCCTGACGAAAACCGCTTGTTACAGTTGAAAGATCTTAGTCTTTTTTTTTCATTTCATATTATGGTTTGATCATATATATATATATATATAAATTTATATAAATAAATAACCTTCAATTCCCCCTTTTGGTGGGGAAAACCTTTACTGTTCCTTTTCAACCCGTAACAACGGTTTCGAAATAAAATTTTAAGTGTTTCATTTTTTGGGTTGTTTGTGAAAAAGTTTTTATTTAAAGACTTTCTGTTTTCCCATTTAAAATTGGGTTTTAATAATATATATATATTATTATAAAGGTCCAAAGGACCAATTTAAAAACTTTCCGTTTCCTTTCAATTTCCTTTTCCTTTTTATTTTCCTTCCCTTTCCTCCTAAACGGTAAGAAGCCAAATGATCGAGATTCCTATTTTAGTTTTTCTTCTTGTGTTCTCTAGTGTAACCTTTAATTATTTATTTTAAATAATTTTAATTAAATTAATAATAAATTTAAAGTTCCAATTTTAAACCAAAGAAACAAGAGAAATCCAGGAGGCACCTTAACAGTCCTAATTTTCGGGGTTTGGAAGTCCAAGGAGAATAAGGGGCCTCTCTTACTTCCTGAAGACGGTTTCAAAACCGAAAAAGGGAGACGGTAAGTGGTTCTTCCTGATTTTCAATTTTCTTTGGTTTATAATTGGAACATTAATTTGGTCGTTTTGGACCGTTTTTTCCAACGGTTTTATTTTTTTTTTTTTTTTTTTTTTTTTTTTTTTTTTTTTTTTTTTTTTTTTTTTTTTTTTTTTTTTTTTTTTTTTTTTTTTTTTTTTTTTTTTTTTTTTTTTTTTTTTTTTTTTTTTTTTTTTTTTTTTTTTTTTTTTTTTTTTTTTTTTTTTTTTTTTTTTTTTTTTTTTTTTTTTTTTTTTTTTTTTTTTTTTTTTTTTTTTTTTTTTTTTTTTTTTTTTTTTTTTTTTTTTTTTTTTTTTTTTTTTTTTTTTTTTTTTTTTTTTTTTTTTTTTTTTTTTTTTTTTTTTTTTTTTTTTTTTTTTTTTTTTTTTTTTTTTTTTTTTTTAAGTTTATACACTGGGTTAAATAAGGTTTTTGTGATTTGATATATATTATATTGATAAAAGTATCGACCGTGGAATAGAGACAAAACTAAAGTTTATCGGTACTCGGTCAGTTCTTCAGGTTCAAATTAAACTCTCATTTCCAAAGTTTTGGTTTTTTATTTAAATATAATAAATAAAAAATTGAAAAAAGGATATGTGTTATAGCAAAATTAGTAGTTTCAATGTTTTTTTTTTTTGCTAATGAGGAGGGATTTGATATCTGGATCTACATACTGCTGTTATATAGTAGACATAGGAGTATAGTTTTAGAAAATAGTTTTCTAGTTCACTTAGGTTAGGTTGCAGTGGCAGTCTCACAAGAGAACACACGTAGGCCGAGCATTGGCCCTTTGTGATACCACACAATGAAGATTGATTCTACAGTGGGAGTCCTAAATTTTGCCTAACTCAAGTATATTTAGAGTAGGGATCTTTAACGAGTACCTGACATCGTACAGGCTCGGGACCGACGGTTTAACGTCCTTTTCCGAGGGACTACGGCTCAGATTTATTCACCTCCCACATGAATAGGCCACGTGGTGATCGAACCCCGGTTCTATCAGTTTAGAGGTGAGTTTAGTACAGAGGCTTTAGTTAGTTATTATTGCTATATGTCACAACATTATTAAAAACTAATTTCTTTAGAGCTATCTCATTCTGCTTGTGTCTACTATGCATTTAGGTTTAGTAGAAAACCTATAAGGTGTTAACCAGAAGTAGTCTTCCAGTTTTTATTTGAATACTTTAGTATTTGGCAAACCATTGTTAAGAAGGACCTGTGTAGTATATAAAATGTGGAAACAAGGACTGAGGAGAACGTGGTCATAAAATATACATAGGACAGAGTGTTTAAATCATTAAAATTGCCTGTCAAATAAAATCACTACTCGGTAGTTAGTTTGTCTTATTTCTCCATGTAAGCAATCAACATCCTGAAATAAATTAAACAGAAGCAAAAATAATCACATAATGAAGATCGGTGTTTTTAAGGACAATTATAGAGTCTTCATTAACTAAATATAACAGATCAAATACAATAAATGTAAATAATAGTTTTTTAAAGTTATGAGCTAACTACTTGGGTTACCAACTAGCAGATAATGTTTTACTGTTAGTTGGTACGTATTTACTACTGTAACTAGTGGTAACGTATTTACATACACTAGTTAAGTAGCTAGTTACTTATTTACTAGTAGCATTATTTACTACTGCCAGCTTACGTTATTTAAAATAAAGGGATTTTCTGACGAAAACAAGATGTTTTGGTTGAATAATTTTAGTTTCATGTATGAATTTGTTTCCTTGGTTTAAACTTTGATGCATACATTCGAATAAATAATTAAAAATGTAGCCATACTAAGCGGATATTTGATTTATTGATTTTCTTTTTTTAACTTAATTCTCTATGATTTGGCCTCCCTCTCTCTCTTAATCTGTGTCTCTCTCTCTCTTGATCTGTGTCTCTCTATCTGTCTCTGTCTCTCTCTCTCTCTCTCTCTCTCTCTCTCTCTCTCTCACTCAACGGTTTCTTGCTTGCATAAAACTTAGTCCCTGTTTAATTAGTCTCTCTATCCATCTCTCTCTCTCTCTCTCTCTCTCTCTCTCTCTCTCCCTTTCTCACTCAACGATTTCTTGCTTGCATAAAACTTAGTCCCTGTTTAATTAGTCTCTCTATCCATCTCTCTCTCTCTCTCCCTTTCTCACTCAACGATTTCTTGCTTGCATAAAACTTAGTCCCTGTTTAATTAGTCTCTATCCATCTCTCTCTCTCTCTCTCTCTTGATCTGTGTTGCTCTATCCATCTCTCTCTCTCTCTTGATCTGTCTCTCTCTCTCTCTCGCTCAGCGATTTTTTGTTTGCATAAAACTTAGTCCCTGTTTAATTAGTCTCTCTATCCATCTCTCTCTCTCTCTCTCTCTCTCTCTTGATCTGTGTCGCTCTATCTGTCTCTCTCTCTCTCTCGCTCAGCGATTTTTTGTTTGCATAAAACTTAGTCCCTGTTTAATTAGTCTCTCTATCCATCTCTCTCTCTCTCTCTCTCTCTCTCTCTCTCTCTCTCTCTTGATCTGTGTCGCTCTATCTGTCTCTCTCTCTCTCTCTCGCTCAGCGATTTTTTGTTTGCATAAAACTTAGTCCCTGTTTAATTAGTCTCTCTATCCATCTCTCTCTCTCTCTCTCTCTCTCTCTCTCTCTCTCTCTCTTGATCTGTGTCACTCTATCTGTCTCTCTCTCTCTCTCTCTCTCTCTCGCTCAGCGATTTTTTGTTTGCATAAAACTTAGTCCCTGTTTAATTAGTCTCTCTATCCATCTCTCTCTCTCTCGCTCAGCGATTTTTTGTTTGCATAAAACTTAGTCCCTGTTTAATTAGTCTCTCTATCCATCTCTCTCTCTCTCGCTCAGCGATTTTTTGTTTGCATAAAACTTAGTCCCTGTTTAATTAGTCTCTCTATCCACCTCTCTCTTTCTTTTCCCTGCTCTAAATTAATTTCAATTAAAATCTATTAATTTATTTTCTTTTAGTAACTTTTTTAAACTAAAAAAAACTTCTTCTACTTGACACTTTGATTAAAAAAAAATACCAGTGAAATTAAAACCACCTTGATATTTTATCACCTTTTCTTTTTTTTTTTTTATTTTTAGAAGAAATGTGATTTTAATTTTCGTTTTCAAAACTCAATTCATCCCATAAAGTGATAATGAAATTAAATAAGAGCAAAACAAAATTAATCCAAATTTATTAATACTTTCTAAAGTATTCATGAAGCATTTATTAAAACAGCCTCATTTTGAAAATTAACTTATTTGGCTCATCTTCATCTCATGCAGGTATCATAATATTTACTTTAATTCACGTTACTAGGTTTATTTTTTTTTTCGAAAATGTTTTATTATTCTTTTTTTAAAGCTTTAGTTAATTTTTAAATCCCCCCCCTCTCTGTAATTAATCAAAGGTAATCTATCTTGCATGTTATGATCACCAGTCGTAAATAATTCGCAAATATAAAAGAAAAATCATCGGTGTGATGTCGACAAATGATACAGCAAAATGCACATATTTAAGGTAATTATGAATCTTTTAAGTTATATTGAAGAAGAAATAAATAATGTATTAATGAATAGAAACAAGATACTTACAGTTTTATTCTTAGTATTACTTAAACTTTGTTTATAAGGAGAAATATTAAGTTTGATTGAATAACAGAAACTTAATTCCAATTGTAGACACTAAAGGAAAGTTAACGGATCGTTTTCATTATATTTTTATCGTATTTAGAAATATATAAATTAGTATTGATGCTAGATAAATGCATGGACGGTTAAATAGTGTTTCCTCAAAAACAAGGTAATAATTTCGTGTAGATTTTTGTTTTCCCTTAATTTCTTTTATTTTTTGACTTGTCTTGTTTATTGTTTTGTCATTTTCTGGCATACTGTGTTTGTTACTGTTTGTTTGTTTTGCGTGAATGCTCTGTATAGAGTGGGTGTGAGCAACCTCTGGCACGCGTACCAAACTTGGCACGCCGGTGACTTGTCTCTGGCACGCAAAAGCACAGGTTACCCTTAGCAAAAATGCAAGCACATGTTACCCTAAGCACAGACAAAAAAAAACTACTTCCCTAGGGGTATAAGCTTTCATGCCATGGCAGTATATGTACGTGCTGGTGGTGAAGAGGTTTAAGCTCTACGAAGCCAAAACAGTCTGAAGAAAATCTTATCTCTTGTATTCTATTAAAGTCACAAAAGCTTAAAGGCTGTTGAAATGTACTTCTGAAGGTTAAATAATTTTTTTTCTGTTTTTTTACACTCAGTTTTACTGCACTGAGGCAATTTATTATTTTTTCGTTCTAAAAGTTTTTAAGAGATACCAAATATTTTCTAAAAAAAAAATAGTTGGCACGTGGAAAAAGTTTGTGTCAGAGACTTGGCTGATTTCGGCACGCACTCTCAAAACGTTTGCCCACCCCTGGTATAGAGGTATCCTCCCAGAATTATTTTTCTAATATTGTGCTTATCTGTTTGAAAATTTCGGTTTGTTGTCTTAATAATTAATAATAAGTAATTAGGTTTAAACAACAAATGTTTCTTTTTAAATAATGAATATAACACTGGGTATTTTGTGGTTTTCTTGTTTTTTTTTTTTTGTTTTCTGATGGTTGGCATTCCGTGGACGTATTTGACTTGCTCTACTTATGTCGTTAATAATTTTTTTTTTTTTTTAGACTTGAAAATGCCAAACAACTTTTGGCGAAATTTCGGTATATAATCAGGAGTTGAATTTTCATGATTAATTTCCTCAAGATCCCTTTCTGTGAACTATATAAATTAGATTATACGGTATCACAAATCATTGATATTGCAGTTATATTCCTGCAACTTTTTTTTGCATAGTCTAACGTATGTAGCCTAAGAAGAAAGTAGACCTTTTTTTTTTTTAAATAAAACAGCAGTGGATTTTTAACCTGTACTTCAAACCTATTTCTGACATTATATTTCTTTGAATATTTCTTTCTAAAAATCGTTGATGAAACTTTGATTAGGCAGAAGCAATAGTTTTGACATGTTTTTGCTTAGCTTTTTAACACGTTAAAGCCAATAATAGTTGCAATGGTTTGTTTGACTTATACGTTGAAGGAAGAAATGGAGTTTGACTTTTCTTCTTTAACTAATATTGAAGACAGAAATGGAACACTAAAAATACTAAAGCCATTCAATTACTATTGAAAAGATGACTATTTACTCTCAAGTTATTAAATTTATTTTCTTATTTAAATAACATGTTCTTGGGGTATAAAAAATATATATTGGGGTTAGAGTTGTTCTATTGGTATAAAGCATAAATCATTGTTATTTTGCACCCATTTCAGTAACATTGGAGCCACAGTACCAGGTTTATTCTACATTGGGAAGACAACATTTTGCGTGATTGAAATATATCAGAGTAGGTATTTTTTTTTTACGAATACATGGTCATCGACAGGCTTGGGACCAACAGATTTCTGCCCTCTTTGAGAAACTGTGCTCACAGGTTTTTCAATTACCCACATGAAAAATTTAAAGCGACTTCAAAATTACAACAAAATCGTTAATTTTGGGGGGGAGGAGGGGCAGGTTAACTCAGTGGCAATGTGCTCGCTTCTGGATAGTTCCCGCGTTCATACCCATTCTGGCTCTCTATATATTCAGGTGGGAGGATCCGGGGTATCCACTCTAGCCTCTATTTATTCACGTGAGAGATGAATAAATCAGAGAACGAATGTCCCTCGGATAGGGCGGTAAGTAATGGGTCCTGTACGATCTCACGTACTCGTTAAAGATCTTTACTCAAGCATACTTGAGACAGTCAAAATTTAAAACTCCTAACGTAGAATTAATCTTCATTATGTGGTATCACAAATGACCAATATTCAGCCCAAATGTTTTCTTGTGAGACTGCCACTGCAACCTAACTTAATCTTATATTTTTTTAAATATGTAATGTGAGATGATTTTGGTGACAACTTATTTATAATTTTTTTTTTATGAGAATATATGAAAAGTGTAATGTTTGGAGTATTGTTGGCAGCAGGGATTGTAATGCTCTTATTATCGACAAAAATGATTGTATAAGCTTCTTATAATAAAGTAGAAATAATTAATTGTTTTTTATATTTCGTACTATTTTTAGATGAATCATAAAGTAATGTTGGTACTTTCTCTGACAGGTTAAACACCATGTTTGGAGAAGGAGTGGCAAACGCTTTGCAAAAAAAAGGATACAAGCTTGGCAAGACAATAGGAGAAGGTTCTTACTGCAAAGTGAAGGTGGCCTATAGAGTGTCCGAACTGGGGTACACTTTCAAAGTCGCCTGCAAGATAATCAACAAGAAACAGGCCTCCAAGTGAGTTTGCCCAGTATCCATTAGCATACGCCTCTAGTGGGGGCCATGCAGCTCTACCAATAGCTGTATTGGCTTTATATCCACAGGTTCTTTGAACCAGGGGCTACAAAGGCCACTGATCATACTTGCAGCTGAGCAGGTTCAGTAGCACCTTTGGGCCGGAGTTTGATCCGAAACTCTTAAAATAAGTCGGTACTATGGGTGGCGGGGGTCAATGGAGGGGTTCTCTCTCCATCCCGCCAACTGAGTTTGGACTCGTAGTGGCTGTTGGTTCTCACCCAAGTTGTGTAGACCCTTGTGGTCGCAATGACTTCTCGCGAGAATGCCTGCTTAGCATCCAGGGGAGCTAGAAACCCCAAACCCTTACCAGTAGGAATGTTCCTTCAACTCTTGGTCCGGAAACTGTTAAAATAAGTTGGTACTTAGGGCGGCGACGACCCATGGAGGGTTTTCTCTTCATCCCGTCTCTGAGGTTGGACTCATAGTGGCTGCTGGTCCTCACCCGAGTTGGGTAGACCCTTGTGGTCGCTGTGTGAGAAGCAGTAACTTCTCAGTAGGATGCCTGCTTAGCATAACGGGGAACTAAAAACCCCAAACCCCTACTGGTAGAGGCTCTGACTTTTGACGGGATCTCAGATTAAATACCTGTTTTGGTATTATTTAGCGCACCCAGCTTATTCAGCCATATTGCTGAAAACAACAACAAAACAGACTGATGCCTTTTTTTTACGTGAAACCTCTTTTGCCGCATCTCAGAAGCTACAAGCTCTAGCCTAGGATAAAAGCAAACAAAACCTCCGAGATACGCCCGAGGTGGACCACGCGGAGGCAAGCTTCCACGACCCTACATCACAAAAAAATACAAATCTTATACCAATTTAATAAAAGCAAAGCAAAAAGGTTAGACTAAACAAAAAATATTCTTCTTAATAAAATTTAAAAAGAAGCATATTCAGATTAGATACCACCCACTTCGAGTCTGTTTATATTCCAGCACACGAGAGACCTTAAAGGTGTTAGCACTTGGTGTGTTAGCACATACTAACACAGACCAGGTGGTGTGTGAATCGTTCTCTACGAGTCGTTTACTTAGGTATTAAAGACTCCCTCACAATGACGCCCTGATGAAGTCCGATGAACTACCAGTAGCAAGCCCTGGTCCCGAGGTAACCGGGATAACGGCCGAATTCCTCTAATTCCCGTGTTAGTCCTTAAACTGTAAGGTAGTGTAGGAAGCCTGCCCACTCAAAAGTATCAATTAGCAAAACAGTCACTTGACTGCTCTCTCGCGACAGCCTTGAGCCAAATACTGCTCAGTCAGTATTTAGATTATTCTTATTGTCTCTTGAAGAAGAATAATCCTCCCGCTTTTAATCCATTGTGTAAAAGACAATGACCTAGAAAAAAGCTGTTCAGGCAAAAACCTTTTCATTAAAATAAATTCAATGCTCATTTTTTTTTTAATTATGTGAAAGTTGCCAGAAGAAATTTTTTTAGCTTGTAAAAGGCAATTTAGAGGTCTTACCTTGTAAAATAAAGCGTTTTACCATGTACGTTTTGCTAATAGCTCGACTAGATTCTGTCAGTAATGCATTGTTCATAATACATCTTACAGTGTTATAGAAAGGCAATAATAGACCTTACCATAATCCGATTGTTAATCATATTTGACTTAATCTCCTATTTTGACTATTATTGAAGGTAACTATAGCACTGCGTCTTAAAAACTATTGTACTTCCCCCCTTCTGTTGTAAAATACCCCAGCAGTTTGCTTCAACGCCTCCAAGAAGCTCAGCACTTTTGCTGGGTCCAGCGGTAAAAGTTTTCTATGGTTTTGAGGCTTCGTTCGTAATTCAGTAACCCCTCTATCAGCCATACTTCGGCACGGATCGTATAACGCCTTGGATTTGGGCTGGGATTAGAGGAGAGGATCTGGGAAGTTGGAAGGATGTGAAACGAAAGCGGTCAAACCCAGAACCTGGCTTGCTTCTCCTCCTATTTCGTTTGTCCCTGCATATAGCAAGTTAACAGGGTAACCTCACAAAAGCCGAAAGTCGGAGTTGAGTGCTAGAGGCTATTAGAGACGCATAATCACTCCATTACCACCCCTATTTTAACTAAAAATGTAAATATTTTTTTTGTTGTTTTGCAAAAACCAAACGACATAGAAAACTCTATTGGCTCAAGAGTTTTTTCGGGATGAAGTTGAGAAGGGACTAAGAATAACAGAAGTGCTAGAAATATTTACAAGCAAACATGAAAAAGTTTACAAAACAGCATTTATAAATGCTAAGTTGAAGTTGTTATAACATTCAAAATATTGCCAGTGTAAATATTTTAGAGTAGAGGTGAGAGAACTTAAAAAAATGAAATTTTAAAAATGAAAATCAATGAAAAACATTGTGTTGAATGTTTTTAAATGAATGAGTTGAGGAATGAACACGTTAACATAACTGTCCAGTATTAACACTGAATTCTGATACCAACCAAAAAGTCCATTTTTACTAAACAACTTAACATATCATTTTGTTAGTGCCTCAGAGGATATTAGTAACAATCTATATAAATAAAAAAAAGTTTTGTCTGTATATTGCTTATAAGTGACTCATTTTAAGTTATCTTTAAGTTTCATACATTAGAAAAACTTAGAAAAATTTCTCTCTGTCGGTTTCTCCGAAAAATTTCGTCACAAGTAAACTCAGCCATCATAAGACATAGCAAGTTGAAACTTTGACAGTAGATTTGTGTATGTTTAACTTAAAATCTAAGTTTTGAATGGATTGAAAATTCGACGGAAAAGCACAGTTATGGACTTAACACTGTCTTAATAAATATATTTTTTCCTATTCTATATTTTTTTTAATAATATTTTGAAATACCATTTATCATCTCTGAATTTTCGTAAAATACCTGTCAAAGATGACTAGCACGTCTGCTATTTAAGGAATAAATAAACTCATAAATAGCCTTCCTCATTGCTGAAATAGCATTCAGTATTGAGCACAATTTTGGGTCAAATTCATCTTCCATCAAACTGAGAGTTTTGAGTAAGTTAACGTATTGAAAAACTCTTCGTTTCACTCTGGAAGATGGACCAAATCAAAAACCGGTTGAGTTAGGAAGAAAATTTACGAAGAGGAGCGGTATAATCTTTAATTTGTCACAAATATTGACAATAACTTTATTAGCTTAATAAATTTGAATAAATATTATATAAATTAGTAATATCACTTATAGTTTTAAATGAATATTGTTCACTTATAACATGTCTAATTTATAACACTTTATAACATGTCTAATATTTTTTTCTTCTTTTTTCATCTTGTTCATTAGCTATCATTCTTATTTTATTAATATAACAATTATTGTCGGTACCCATGCTAATACAGTGACATAATCTTATTTGGTCTTATTAAGGATAAATGTTGATATGTCTTCTGTAGTGATATATATAACAAGATATCACAAACACGTGAAATGACAATGGCCATCTAAACCACAGTAAGAAATCAGAAAAAAAGACTAAGATCTTTAGCTGAAGAGTTTTGACTCTGACGATGACAGGTGACAGTTGACAGATCTTAAGTCTTTTTTCTAATTTCTTACTGTGGTTTGGACATTGATATATTACTCTATTACCAATATATACTGTAGTCATAACCCCGTTATAACTCGAAGTTAATATCAACTTCTGATCAAGTTTAGTTCTCACTGGTTAGTTTAAGTATATCTAATCTACGAGTATGTATATAAAGTTTGTTTGTTTCTTTGTTTGTTTGTTCACCCATTATCCGTGGAGATAGAGACCTGAAATTATTATAATCTTTACTTTTATCGTTATTGGCTTTGTTGTAGTTCTATTACATTAGGGGGTCAGGGTAGCCCAGTGGCTTGCGTACTCGCCTCGAATTTCTACAATATTATTTAATAATATATCTCATTAGAGGGTTATGGTAGCCTATAATATATAATAAACAAGTACATTAGAGGTTAAAAATGAATAATTTTAGAAACAAACTTGAACACAACTGTCAGATAAAATACAAATGTTTTAAGATAATATTATAAAAGCACATGCATATTGTTAATACCACTGAGGTTAGTAAGATTTATATTAGAAATAGGTAAAACCGTCATACCTCATAAGATGATCCTGGAGTTGGAGCGTTTTCGGACGTTGTCCATCTTCGATCGCAACAAACCTGAAGTTGCGATCGAAGATGGACAACGTCCGAAAGCGCTCCAACTCCAGGGTCATCTTACGAGGTATGACGGTTTCACCTATTTCTAATATAAATCTTATAAAAGCACATTACGTGCATTAATGTTATTTTATGTTGGGTAAATAAATTGAATATTTCAATTTACAAGTTTTGTTTGTTTGAAATATATTTGATTGTGTATATAACTTGAATTGATGTTTTATTTATATCATAAAAGTAATGATTTTTTTTTCTTTTAAATGATTTTTATTTGAACTTACTATGTATACATCTTGAATCATGTTAAGAATACGATATCACAAGCTTGGGCCATATAAGAATCTGTTTCCATGCCTTAATAACAAGAAACAACAATTAAAATTGTGTCTGTCAATCATGTTCACTGAATTTATTTTAATAAGTATTGCTGTAATTTCTGAGTGACACAAAGGGTCACGGGTAGTCTAGTAATTAATAATGCTGACCAAGCATTAGTATATTACTGAGAGGAGTGTTTTTGGTTTGTGTTTTAAAGCGAACTAGAACTGTTTTAGAGACTTTGTCAACAAGTTCCTTCCTCGAGAGATCAGCATAATCAAAACGATCCGGCATCCGCACATTGTGACAGTCTTCAACATCGTCGAGATCGATGAGCAGGTGTACATGTTTATGGACATGTGCGACAGAGGTGACCTCCTTGATTATATACGCAGCAGGGGTTCACTTCCAGAGCCAAGGGCTCGAATCTTCTTCAAGTAACAAATCATTTTATCTTTCTCTTACTATAAACATTTCATCAATAACAACTAAAACTAAAATAAAAGTTAATAGCATATCCAATCTAATTTAAACTTAATCATAACTTGACAAGAGATTGCAAATATAACTGCATCTTAACATTGTAGGGTAAAAAGCTAAAATAGTCTCCACATATAGTAATAATTTAATAGAATAACCAACGCATTTTGAACACGTAGTGTTCTTCTTCAGGCATTCAGGGGGGTGGCAAATGACTCTTCATTCAGGTAACGAAGGGTGGCAAATCATTTTATCTTTCTCTTATTTAAACATTTCATCAATAACAACTAAAACTAAAATAAAAAATTAATAGCATATCCAATCTAATTTAAACTTAATCATAACTTGACAAGAGATTGCAAATATAACTGCATCTTAACATTGTAGGGTAAAAAGCTAATGAAATAGTCACCACATATAGTAATTTAATAGAATAACCAACGCATTTCGATCACGTAGGGTGACAAAATTAATTATTAACGTTACGTTATTATTACTTACGTTAATCAGGCATTAACGAAGGGTGAGTGTCTATGGTACAACTGAAGAAGGACACTACGTGTTCGAAAAGCGTTGTTTATGCTATTAAAGTTTCTATGAGTTGTCCGGGGTCCAACGAGTTTTGAACATATAGTGTTCTTCTTCAGGCATTAACGAAGGCTGAGTGTCTATGGTACAACTAAAGAAGAACACTAAGTGTTCGAAACTCGTTGTTTATGCTATTAAATTTTCTATGAGTTGTCCGGGGAAAGGAATATGATTCGTTACATGGTGACCAATAGGAAAGTATAGTTTTTAGGTCCATAAATGCGGTTCTTAGAAAGGTCCAGTTACCAGTAAGTTAATGAGACGTATTTATGCGTTTCAACACAAAACCCTCCGGATTATCCTGGGCGCACCCTGTTACACCCCAATCGAGTTTCTCCACAGAGAAGTCAAACTGGAGCGCCTCTCCAGGTTTGTTCGCCGGTTGGTAAGGAAGGAAGATCGAAGCAATGTAGATTCCTCTAACCCACTGGCTACAGAAATTAGTAAACTCCGGACTGAGGACATACCAGAAGAAAACGATCTTTTGACCAGGAGAGCAAAGGTTCTGGTTGCGGCAGAGGAGGCACAAGGCCCAGTGCTAGAGTCTCGAGACATCCCAGATGCGGCGCACATAGCAGACGATCTTAACCACTCCTCACTCGGTGACCAGCCTTCGCTATAACTTACTGTATGGTACAACTAAAGAAGATCTCTTAAGTGTTCAAAACGCGTTGTTTATGTTATTAAATTTTCTATGAATTGTCCGGGGAAAGGAATATGATTCGTTACGATAGTGACCAATAGGAGAGTAGAGTTTGTAGGTCCATGAATGCGGTTCTTAGAAAGGTCCAGTTACCAGCTGCCCAGCGAAGCCTCCGTTATTCCGCCAATGAGTTTAGAAGTGGATGGGTATACAAGTAGACATCTATATCTTTTGCCAAAATAACGGAGGCTTCGCTTAATTTTATATAAAATTAAATTTCTATATGTGGAGACTATTTCATTAGCTTTTTACCCTACAATGAGTAAATACCACATAATAACTTGATTCTACGACCTTAGAATCCATCTTAACATTAATTTTAATAATAAAAACAAAAATAACTTAATAGAACTTTCAATAACAGCTATATACAAAAAAAAAACAAAAGCAAAAATCAAAGTAAAATATTGATTAGATGATCAAGTTTCTTCCAAAAGATTAAACTTCCGCCAATTGGTTCTCTAACTTAAAAGAGAAGAACTGTCTTACAAAAAAAAAAAAAAAATGAACTGAAAATGATAAACTCAATAATAGTAATATAAAAATAATATTAATCTACCTAAAATGTTAGAAAATTTAATATTTTGGACTAAAAAGTGAGAGAAGTTTACAAAAGCATTGAATATTTTGAAAATCAATGAATTATTTTATTTTTGATTTTTAACATTAGGGTAAAAAGCTAATGAAATAGTCTCCGACATATAGAAATTTAATAATATAACCAACGCGTTTTGAACACGTGGTGTTCTTCTTTAGGCATTTACGAAGGGTGATTGTCTGTGGTACAAATGAAGAAGAACACTACTTTTCGAAACGTTTACATTTAAATATAATAATATAATATAATATATTATAAACATAATAATATAATTGTAGTTAAATATAATTATTTAGGAATGGAAATTCCAACTTAATTTGTTCGGTGTTAACGATCACTTAAGCTGCTTATTAACAGCTGATCTGTTACTTCTGAAAGTCGATGCGTCTTCTGAATCAGATTCTGAATTTTGATAAGTTTCAAGAAGCTGGCGGTATACTACTGGAACTTCTGCCATACAGTCCACTTTGTATAAAAAAAATAAATAAATAAAAGCGCATCAATATAAAGAAAAAAAAAAGGGAATAAGCTGAATATGCTTACTTTATGATTTTGGTATAAATAGGCAGCAGATCTTCTTTTAAACATGCATCATTCAAGTGAACCGTAGTCAGGGCATTCACGATCTTCAGACTGAAGATTCCACACTACGAACTAACTTCCTGCTAACAGGGTTCAACTGGAAAAGGAGCTGGCCAAGTGATGTGTTAAATTAAAATCGATGACTCATGCTTAGTCAATGGTATTAATAGATTAAATGGATTAGTAACAGGTTAATATAAATAAAAGGTCAAAGGTGAATAATGAACAAGAAACAAAGCGGTTAGAATAAAGAGTTGAAAGGTCAACGGTATAACTGAGATTAATAGAGTCATAAATAGATTAAAAAAGATTAAAATAAATAAAGGATAAAAGATTAATAAAGAACAAGAAAATGTATTAAAATAAAAGAGTTGAATGAAAGTAAGAATTAATAGAGAAGGTATAGTTAGAAATAAAGAAAAGATAATAATAAAGATAAGAAAAGAAAACGTATTGGTTTTGCGTTTATGATTTGTGTGAAATTAAAAAAAAAATCAAATTTGACGTAAAATGAAAAATACAGACACTTTAAAAAGATGTTTTTTTTTTGGGGGGGGGGGAGTGTCTACCAAAACTTTATTTCATGAGTCATGCAGTGTTATATGCACTGTCAGGCTAGGCAATCTTTACATGTCAACATGAATAATAGCTTGATAACATGACACTAACTAACATGACTTGATAACATAACTTGACAACATGAATGACAAATAATGATAAAGTAGAACTAGAGTGCCAGAGACTCGTTTAGTCATCGTGCATATACTTTAGAATGTTTTATTTTTTTTTATAAGGTAATTTTCAACTTGAAAGATAAAATTATTTTTTTCTTATTTAATGTATTTATTATATCTACCTTGGTAACACTGTACCATCTTAAGAAAGCTGGTAAACAACTGATATTTTAACTTATACGATCCTCCGTGAAGATAACAATGTCTCATTGTAGGGTAAAAAGTTAATGAAATAGTCTCCACATATAGAAATTTAAAAGTTTAAACAACGCGTTAAACGCAAACACATAGTGTCCTTCTTTTCATCTTTACACGTAGAACTACGTGTTCTAAACGCAAGTGTTTATACTATTAAATTTCTATTTGTGGAGACTATAGAAATTTAATATTGTCTCCTATATTAAATTTCCTTTTTTAGCTACAATGAGTAAATACTAAATAATAACTTGACTTAACCCTTAGAATAATTAGTTACTTCTTAGGTTATTATACTAAGGGTGAGTGTCTGTGGTACAACTGGAGGGTTGTACTCTCACACACTCACCCTTAGTTAAAGCTTGAAGAAGAACACTACGTGTTCTAAACGTAAGTGTTTATACTATTAAATTTAATTTTGTGGAGACTATTTCATTTCCTTTTTACCCTACAATAAGTAAATACCAAATAATAACTTATTGCACTACCTTAGAATAATAATGTCTGTTTATATCTTAATTTTATGAGCATCGTAATCTGTATACTATAATAGCACATTGGGAGATAAATTTCAACTATAGAATTGAATTTACATTGTAGAATAAGATAATTATTATGATTATAGAATTGCTATTTACAAAAGTCTGTTATTATTTTAACACTAGAAAGGACTGAAACTTAATGTATACCTATCAATGATCAAACCACAATATGAAATGGGAAAACAAGACTAACGATCTTTCAACCGTAACAAGCGGTCTTCGTCTAAGTCAAAAACACAACTGGATCACTATGTTTTCTGCATTTAGTGTTTCAGTTGGGTTTTTGACTCTGGCGAAGACCGCTTGTTACGGTTGAAACTTCTTAGTTGTTCTTGTTTTCCTATTTCATATTGTGGATTGATTGTTATTTCACGTGTTTATGTGAAATATTGTTATTAATATATACCTATATTGCCCGAAAGCAGTCAAAATGACTGCATTGTAAAAGAATAACTAATGTGTAAAGAAATTTATTTAAATTTAAATTTTTACATTATTTTCATAAAAAATCAAGTTATTAGTAAGTATTAGCAATAAAAAAAATTACGTCATTTGGAAAATTTAAGAAACTGTGTCATTGTATATATAGTTTTTATTCTAATTGAAATTGAAAAACAGTCAAAATGATTTTGTTAGGCAATCTAGTGTTAAAATCTATAGTTTTGTAATTCTTGTAAAAAATGGTCAGATATAATCGAACTGGGCTAGAGATGTGGATGTGATTATTGCGAATATATTGTGGATACTGCCATCAGAAGAGTTTATGATTATTAGAATGAACGGAGCTGAGTATTCCAAGCGAATGAATTTGATATTCTCATACCAGTTCACTTATCTGATCTCATTCTAAAACTGCATCGTTTGTATCATTCTTTTGTCTATATATTTCATTCCAGAATCTGATCTCTCAATATCCCTCTCAATCTGAATAAAGTAACGGTTCAGTTATTCGCCTTGTTTATACCGAAAATCAATATCCCTTTTTTGCTTCAAATAAGAGAAACAATGGCCTGAATCTCGCTATGACGTATTCAATCCTAACAGATTATATTCACTATAAACATGAATAGTGCAATCCCAGAAAGGTGATAATAAATGACTCAGTAGGTACAAACATAGGGGTCAGGCAAGCTCAGTGGTTACGTGCTCGCCTCTGATCTGATAGGACCGGGGTTCGATCACCACCTGGCCCTCGATTTATTCACGCGGGAGGTGAATAAATCTGAGCACGTCGTCCCTCGGAAAAGGACGTTAAACTGTCGGTCCCAAGCCTGTACGATGTCAGGTAATCGTTAAAGATCCCTACTCTAAATACACTTGAGTTAGGCAAAAATTTAGGACTCCCACTGTAGAATCAATCTTCATTGTGTGGTATCACAAAGGGCCAATGCTCGGCCTACGTGTGCTCCCTTGTGGAACTGCCACTGCAACCTAACCTAACCTAACCTATCTATCTTCCGATGATGAGGCAGTCGAAGTACAGTTGTGAGTTTCTATGATTTCTTTTATGTGTGTTTGTTCTGTGAATCTAGTTTATATATATATAATATATATATATGTTACGCGGTCCGGAGAACGGAAGGGTTTTTAAAAAAAGGAATATAACAAAGCTAGCTCGCACGGTGGTTGAAGACAAATTAAATTTATTAGTGAGCTCCTTCTATATATAGGAGATGCAATGTTGATATGGATTTCAACCCTATAGTCTCTGGCAGCAGACATTACTTATATATATAATGATTTGTTTTCTTGACCCAATATTTAGAGGGTTGAGGTCTAATGATTTGAAACTAGTCCTTCTGCCGACGTTTCGACATATATTTATGTCATCTTCAGGGCTGCCGTCAGGCATCAAAAAATGTCCTGCATAGTCAGGAGGTTCTCCACCAAAGCTTGCTATTCAATCTCGAAAAGGTTGATCATAAGGTGACCCTCTTAAAAGTCTGAGCCTTTAGGATGTGGTCATCTTGCATGGCTTGAACGTCATCCACAGAGGACAGGATGTACAGCATCTCCAAAGTACCGATAGAAGCAAAATCCATTGACACAGAGAGAGCAGCCGTTCATTCCACTTTCAGGAGTACACTGTAACTTTAGTCCAATTATAGATCTATAAATATAGGAAGTCTGTGTAAGTGATGTAGTTGTTATCCGCTCTCAACTAACCAAATTTTTGATACGTAAGCTAAGAAATGAAAACTTCTATCAAGTGTGAAGTTCAATATATTTAAATAAAACAAACTGCACTTTATAATTGAATATGTTCATAACGTTTGCAGACTTTGACACTTTCTTATGTCCCATAAAAAATATGAAATGGGAAAACAAGCCTAAGGTCTTTGTCAGAGTCAAAAACCCTACTGAAACACTAGATGCAGGAAACATCTGGTGAGGGGTTGAGAAGAGTGGAAGGGAAGAGTGGTATTTTAAAAGGGTGAAAGTGCAGGAAAGGACTAATGTCCAGAAAGGGATGGTTGGGGAAACAAAGGAGTACAGTAAGAAAGAGTAAAAAAAAACGTTCTTGATACTTTGGTTACGAGGGCTCTTAGCCTCTTCTTAGAGGCTTGACAGCTTTCTTACTGTACTCCTACAGTAATATATATATTTGTGTTTATATAAGAATAAATACGGGTTTTATGAGGATATAACAAGAGTGTATGGAGAAGATGCCTGTAAAAAAGGTTTTAAATAAAACCGAAACGTCGGCAACGAGAGTTCGATTTTTTATTCTAGAAAATTGACCGAATCCCGATTAGAGAACAGATCTACTATATATATATATATATATAAATCAAAATATTAAAACGGTCCAAAAAGGACAGATATATAAATGAAAAAAGACAACAAATAGAAGAAGCGAGAAAACTTACTGGGTCGATATTTCGAACTGAAGTTCGTCGTCAGGGAGAAGAAGGGAAGAGGAAGAGGCACGAGCGAGCGATATATATATATATATATATATAATCATTATCCTTCATTTACTTTAATATTCTTAATCTATTTATTCTCTATTAGTCCAGTTATACCGTTGACCTTTCAATTTATTCTAACCGCTTGTTTCTTGTTCATTATTGACCTTTGACCTTCTCTTTATATTAAACTGTACTATCCTTTTAATCTATTTATAGCAATGACTAAGCATGAGTCATCGATTTTAATTTAACATATCACTTGGCCAACTCCTTTTCCAGTTGAACCCTGTTAGCAGGAGGTTAGTTCGTAGGATCGAATCTCTCAGTCTTAAGATCACGATCTCGATGCCGAGACTGCGGCTAATTTTAATATATATATATATAGTTCAATATAGACAAAGAAACATAGAGAAATCAAAAGAACACACTTACAGTCTCTAATTTTCGGTTTGAACCGTCTTCAGGAGAGATAAAGAGGGAAACCAAGCGCACTGGTTCAGAGACGGTTGGAGACTGTAAGTGTGTTCTTTTGATTTCTCTATGTTTCTTTGTCTATATTGAACTATATTTGTCTGTTTTGGATCGTATTTCCAACGAAAAAGTATATATATATGTTTTGGAGGATATACAATATTTACACTTTCAGAAATTTATAATAGATTAGTTATTGAAAATGAAAACTTCTTTCCTCAGATTATATGGCGTCATTGCAATGAATTCTTTATTAAATTGTTCAATTAAATAATTAAATTGGCCTTATTAGCATCAGTATTAGCCAAGTCATGATTTATTACCTGCTCAAAAGCGTTGTTTTGGTCTTATGGATATATACTGCTAAATATACTTTTGAGTTATGACCGCTAGTTTTACTGCATGACCATTAATCTTCTCCTATTTGACATTTCGACCATCTTCTATCCAAGTCAGCATTTCATGCTAAATGTATATGGGATAAGATTCAAAGTTAAAATATTTAGTTCTTTATTCTTTCTGCTTTTATACAACAAATAAAAGTTAGTGAGCCTTAATAAATATTTTTATTTATTCTTCTGTCTTGTGTTCCTTGTTATTCTCTCCTGAAGATGGCTAAGTAACCTAAATGATCAGTAATAGTGATTGTTAGTCTCTTTTTTGTGTTTTATGCAGTAAATTTAATTATATGTATATACACTGGTACCTCGGTTTTTGACCTCCTCACAATTCAAACAATTCGGTTTTCGGCCAAAAAAATTCGAGTTAAAAATGCTTCCGAATTCGAACAGATTCCGGTGTTCGAACACTCGGGCTGAGAACCGAAAATAGCCGAGTGGAGCCGAAACGTACGCAGCGTCACCCTGTATGCCATCACACCGCTGTTCAAAAGGTGTGTTAATGATACAAAATGGTTTATATTACTTCTTTTTTATGTTTATTCTATATTATGTACACATTTAGGTCTTTAATGTTGTTTAGATACACGTTTTCTTAATTTTTTAGGTATTTTTCTTTGGGTAAAACGGATTAAAATACTTACCATTGTTTCTTATTGGAAAAAATGTTTCAGTTCTCGAACAAATCGGTTTTCGACAAACAAACTCGAACGAATTATGGTCGACAACCGAGGTACTACTGTATAATATAATATAAACGTGTCAGAGTAAACTATAGGTATACAGTAAATAGAAAAACACACTCACAGTTTCTACTTTTTGGTTCAATTGTCATCAGAAGAGAAGAAATAGAGACACCAAGCGATAGGGAAGATCCACAAAATCCTTTGCGGTCCGTTTTCTTGATGATAATAATATGATATAACAATACTAATTTACGTTAATACCTACGTCTATTTGTACAGCTTACATAAACTTAAGTTCTATACAAATGTGTTTCTATTTCGTACTTTCTGCCTTATTTTATTTTATATTAATTTTTGTACTTATTTACTTTGTACTATAGATAACTCTCTGGTGTCATTGTATTTTTTAGTTAATTCCTGAGGAAGAACACTACGTGTTCGAAACGCGTTGTTTATATCATTAAATTTTTATATTTGGAGACCATTTCATTAGATTTTTATCCTACAATGGACAAATGTGTTTATTTAACTTAATAATAATAGGAAGTAATATACGTCTTTATTAGTACAAACTGTATTTGGATATTTATATTCATACAAATTTAATGATAACATATAGCTTTATTTATAAAATTATAGTTAATACTACTAATTTTTTTTCTTTCGTTCTTCTATTCATTGTGTGGGGTTACAATTTTACTTTGCTGGCAAGAAAACAATAATATGTAACGATGAACAGTGTTTGAGATTTTGTCCTTAGGAATGGAAGTATGAGACAAACTCAGCCACTATTAAATAGGACATTTTTCTACTCAGCTTACTTACTACAGTTTATTATATTTTTGTTACAATTTATTTTAATAATAATTAATATTATTAATTAATCGTAATAAATTTTAATAATATTATTTTAAATATAACTTTTTGGTAAGAAAAAATATCATTTTATGTTTGACTTGTTAAAATAAAAAAACAAACATTTTAAACAAGTATCGAACCCTGTCAGGTTGTTTGAATGACAAGTCATGCTGATTCGTGGCTTCACTAAGCAATGTGCACGCTATGCCCAGGACCAAACCTGACCTATATTTGTTGGTATTTTGCGGTGATTTATTGCAGAAGTCACCAAACGTATTTTCCCTACGAGGTGGATACTTGAAGGAATGACGAGTACAATCCGCATAACTATTCTGTTGAAAAGTTGCAAACCAAAACGAAAGCTCTTATTTGAAAAAAAAAAAAAAAATAAATTTTGCACTACATGTTAGTCATGGGTGGAGTGTCACATAATGTAGAAAAAAACAAACCAACATGTTTAATTTACTACAAAAATTATTAATGAAGCCACGTTAGTGAAAAGACATGAGACATAGAGTGCACGTATTCAAATTCTTAAAACTAAGCAGAAAAAAGTTGAGCAAAAATTGTGAAATAATTTGTGAGATATGGTGTCTAACACCGACTCTATTATGTAATCGTGATGAACATATAATAATCACTGATTGTTATCTTTTAAACACGTCATTATTAGATCTGTTAAATCGTTGTTGTCACAACAAAAAAGATTTTTTTTTTTAAATTTGAAGTACAGACGCTCCCCTACTTACGAACATTCGAGTTACGAACAAAGGTACATACGAAAATTTTGCGGGTATGTCGAAAAATGTTCGGACAGAGATGCTGTAAGTTAGATTTTGTATTGCGCGCCTATTTCCGAGTAGTGCTTCTTTCCGCCGTTAAAACTTATGTCATCTCCTTAAACCTTCGAGTACATCATTCCAAAAAAAAGTTAAACTTTATTTTATTTGTCTTATTACGCACATGTATATACTGTGTGTGTGTCTCTCTCTAACATATGTAGTATTCTCTCCAGTTGTACATGTACATACTGTGTGTGTGTCTCTCTCTCTAACATATGTAGTATTCTCTCCAGTTGTACATGTATATACTGTGTGTGTCTCTCTCTCTCTCTAACATATGTAGTATTCTCTCCAGTTGTACATGTACATACTGTGTGTGTGTCTCTCTCTCTAACATATGTAGTATTCTCTCCAGTTGTACATGTACATACTGTGTGTGTCTCTCTCTCTAACATATGTAGTATTCTCTCCAGTTGTACATGTACATACTGTGTATGTCTCTCTCTCTCTCTAACATATGTAGTATTCTCTCCAGTTGTACATGTACATACTGTGTGTGTCTCTCTCTCTAACATATGTAGTATTCTCTCCAGTTGTACATGTACATACTGTGTGTGTCTCTCTCTCTAACATATGTAGTATTCTCTCCAGTTGTACATGTACATACTGTGTGTGTGTCTCTCTCTAACATATGTAGTATTCTCTCCAGTTGTACATGTACATACTGTGTGTGTGTCTCTCTCTCTAACATATGTAGTATTCTCTCCAGTTGTACATGTACATACTGTGTGTGTGTCTCTCTCTCTAACATATGTAGTATTCTCTCCAGTTGTACATGTACATACTGTGTGTGTGTCTCTCTCTCTAACATATGTAGTATTCTCTCCAGTTGTACATGTACATACTGTGTGTGTCTCTCTCTCTAACATATGTAGTATTCTCTCCAGTAGGACATGTACATATCTTTAAAGAGCATATTAGTTTATTAAATGTTATATTTTTTTCATGTACTAAACTTTATACTTTTAAAGTTTTCATCATTAAACGTTACTTATATAAGCCTTAAATATACATTCCATATAAAATATAGCACTGAAGGAACTTACGAACGAATTCACCTTACTAACGACCGTTCGGAACGTATCTCGTTCGTAAGTTGGGGAGCGTCTGTACTCCCATCTTATGCTTTGCTTTCAACCAAAAATTAGTCAGTCTTTGTTCAAACCAAAAGAATTTATATGTTTCAAGCAAATTTTTAAAACTAGCATTTCATAGAATATATAATGTCTGAAACTAGCCGGCAATGTATAAAACGATTTATATTTCACACATTTCCTTAGGTATTCAATAGAATTCCAAATGAGAAACTGGCAAAGTATAAAATACATCTACGATATGTTCTGAATATTAAGTGACAAAGCATTTGATATTCGTTTTGAATTCGAATTCGAAAAAAAAAATTCCAACTGAGTCTTTGGAGTTACTGAATGCGTTCATATTCCATACGTTAACAAGAGGCGAGGTGATTCACGCAATATATTGACAGATGTAATGAGTGTAACAGAGAATGATTTCTATCTACTTGGAACATCTAAAGAAATATTAAAACAAGTATATGTGAGATAACAATTCACTGTAAATGTGTGTGTAAAACAAAGGTGCCAAAATAGAAAATATATTTGCGTGAAAAATATAATAGAATGTAATTCAAAATGTCATTCAAGCCTGCCATCTTGCAACATTAGTTAATTTCTTATTTTTTACATGAAAATATTACTACCTTGTATGGAACATGTTTCAATAAAGAAATTTAAAAAAAATGAAAATTGGTTTCCCTAATAAGAAAGGTATAAATTATATTTTGTGCAACTTTCATTTTTCTTTACGTATTATTAATAATTTTTTTTAATGGCATTTAGCCATTAAAAATAATTTTTATTTTTGAAAAATGTCTATTATTTACATAATAATTCATTAGGACTTTTTATCATACTTTGCCTAAATACATTTGTCATTCTATAGAGTCCCTTATTATATACAATGCCTAGTGAAAGTATGCATTATTATTATTAGAATTAGTAATAATACATTCCGTCATACTAATTCTAATATTACTAACCTCAGTGGATTACTAAACCGCATTAACTTGGATATTATTATTATATGTTTTAAAACCGGTCCCCTGTCGGGTGATAACGTCAGTCGTTTACTGGCTTTTTGTTTGATCGGTGATTCTACAGATTCTACATTGGGAGTCCTAAATGTTGCCTAACTCAAGTGCATTTCGAGTAGGGATCTTTTAACGAGAACCTGACATCGTATAGGCTCGGGATTGACGGCTTAACGTTCTCTCCGAGGGATGACGTACTCAGATTTATTCACCTCCCGAGTGAATAAATCGAGGGCCAGGTGGGAATTGAACCCCGGACTACCAACCCCTGAGACGAGTACGTTAACCACTGAGCTAACCTGGCCCTCGAAAGTATGTAATACTTGTCATACTTCATATCTTGTCTAAAAAACTTGGGGCATTGTATAGAATAACTAGGCGCAGTTTATAGAATGCCGGCGTTTCATACTTTGCCGAGGAGATATATATATATTGATCCAACTGCCTGTGCGACTTATAGAAAAGGATCGTAACTCATTTCTGACTTTAAGCCGGGCAAAACTCTGCAGCCTTTAACGAGGACAGCATTCCCTTCCTTATTATTGGCCTTCAATTGATATCGTTTCCACGAAACAAAGAGCCTACATTGTGAATTGCTGAAAATTGCTTTTACATTATAAATACCTACACAATACTTGAGTTGTTTTTTAGCGCGGACTCATCTTACTTCTTGCTATTGAATATTATATGTCACTTTCTATTGAATTTTATTACTATAATCCATCAATTTACTTTAAATAGCTTTACAATAAAAACTATAAAAATCAAACACGATCAGATCATTATTCATGTTTGATTTAAAACTATGGAAAACTTATTAATCAGCTTCTGATTTTGTCAAAAAATTGAAATAAATTCCGTTTTTCTTACTCCGTATTCTTATCACTTAATCATTTGATATATATATATATATATATATATAATATATAAAGATTTCACAAAAACACGTGAAACAACAATCAATGAACAAACCCACATTAAGAAATGGGAAAACAAGACTAAGATCTTTCAACCGTAACAAGCGGTCTTCGTCAGAGTCAAAACCCAACCAAAAACCAGTTGGGTTTTTGACTCTGACGAAGACCGCTTGTTACGGTTGAAAGATCTTAGTCCTTGTTTCCCATTTCTTATGTGGTTTGATCATTGATATATATATATATATATATATATTTAAAAAACAAATTAAAACGAAAGTAGCACACAAAGGAATAAGTTACTTCTATATATCGATTGTTGTGTGATTCGTTCTTCAAGTAAAACACATCTCCTCTCCTGATGATGACAAATCGTCACTTCAAAAGTCGAATTTTGAATTGAGTTTTTATAGTGTCTTCCTTTTGTGTTTCATGTATATATATATATATATATATAATATATATATATATATATACGAGTTCGAGATTAACAAAGATCAACACACAAAGTAGGAAACACACTTACAGACTCAAATTTTCGGGTAATCCGTCTTCAGGAGAAAAGAGAATGGGAGACCAAGCACGTTGTAGGCGCAACGGCAAGTAACCAACCCGGCAACCGCCAATGCTGTCAACCGTACCCGGTCTTAAAGTATAAAATTAGGAGAAGATATAACAGAAGCTCAGATAAGCAGTTGGGTAAAACTATAAGTAGGTGAAAAATTATAAACAATATAAGATAAAAACAAACTATAAGAAACAAAAATAATGATAGAGAAAAGAAGAAAAAATAAATAAATAAATAAAAATAAATACAATACAAAAAACTTGCATTGGTTGTTTTTAGTGAATAAAAGATAGAGACTGAATAAAAGGGTAAGTATGGGAAACTAGTTAAGAATAAGAATTTAGAAAAATAAAAATAGGATAAAACAAACTAGTAGTAAGTGAAGAAGACAAAATAATATACACAAAATATACGAAAGAGGAAAAAAGAAATAAGTACTAGAGAATAAAGAATACTGGAAAAAAAAGTACAAAAAAAAAATGTACAAAAAATTATCTTTTAAGGTTAAGTCCAGGTGCACTGCGCGCCCCGAGCAACCAGATGTGAGCCTCCTCAGAGGCTCTGAGGGTCACGGTATTATCACCAGGGGAATCTGACGCAGAATCTGCACACTGAAGCAGTCGTTAAAAGACAGACCGTGGGATTTGGCGTGTAAGGCGACAGGTAAATTGGAGTTGTTGTTAACGATGCTCTATGACCGTTCATACGGAGGCTGAGCTTGTTAGAGGACATCCTACGTAGAACGCATCACAACGAGTACAGTCCAATTTGTAAACACAATTTTGGATGTACATGAGCAGTCCTTAGCAACAGGGAAGGTTCCATTTAAGCAACATAATTTGTTCCATCAATATCTGCAAAAATTACTGATTTATTTTCATTAAATGTCAAATGACGCACTTGAAAAGCAATCTCCTCACCAACTTCTTCTTCTTCTTCTTCTCCTCACCAACCAACTCTTTCCGCGTCCCACCTAACACCTCCTGCTCATCCAGGAATTGGGTCTACCGACTGAACTGTAGACAATGTGGAGCACTCTACATTGGTATGACTTCTACTAAGCTCAATGAGCGTTTGAACAACCATAGAGCTTCGGTCGGTCAGCGCAAACAGCTTCCTGTAGCTATCCATGCCAACAGCATAACCTTTCTTTTAATGACTGCTTTACTGTTCAAATAATTAAGCTAGTGACCACTGATGACCGTAGTTTGACATTAAGAGCGTCTGAGGAGGCCCACATATGGTTATTGGGGGCCCGAACAGATCCCGTTTTAAATCAGAAGCGTTAACTTTTATATGTTATTCCTTTTATTTTTAACTTATATATTTATATATATATTTTTTTAATTCCTTTTTTATAATTTTTAATTTTATAATTTATTTATTGTTTTTGCTTTTTCCGTTTTCCGACGTTTAGTGCCTAGCTCCTTTTTTTACGCTAGTGCTGCTCTCATCGGTTGACTCTTTATTGCTTCATGCGCGCTCCGTTCTTCGACGTGGAAGATCTCTCTCACTTCGTCCTCTCTCTAGTCTACTTTTCTGATGACGAACAACAGTTCGAAATATTGAATTCTGTAAGTGTTCTCTTTATTCTTTCTTCTGTGTCATGCTTTGTGTAATTTAAAGTTATATATATATATATATATATATATATATTGAATTGAAATGTGCAGCAGCCTCTGCATTGACAACCTTTTTACTGATAGCCTCTATTTTTCGTACACTCGTCCTTTGCTCTAGAGGTAATTTCCATAAGTAGTTGGCCAACGACATGTAGACAAACAAGGTAAACAACTGATAAAACTAAATGACTATATTGAGAACACGATACACTAAAAATCACAAGCTTTCGACCATGCATTGGTCATCTTCAGGTTTAAAATATGTTAAAACTATGTATAATATCAATAATTAATAATAAATGAATCTCTAACACTAAACAAAACAGGTGTAACAAAAAAATATAAAGGGAGAGAATAAAGTACATGAAAGTAAGACAATCAAAAAAGGAAGAAGGTTATAGTAGGGTTGTAACAACAATCATGTGGGACCCTCAATTGTTGCCAACCCTACTAGATTCGAGAATAAGTGGGCAGCAGGTCTTCTTGGATACAGATTGAATTGAATGTGCAGCAGAGAGATTCGAACTTAGAGATCTCGAATCTAGTAGGGTTGGCAACAATTGAGGGTCCGACCTGATTGTTGTTACAACCCTACTATAACCTTCTTCCTTTTTTGATTGTCTTACTTTCATGTACTTTATTCTCTCCCTCTTATATTTTTTTGTTACACCTGTTTTGTTTAGTGTTAGAGACTCATTAATTATTAATTATTGATATTCATACATAGTTTTAACATATTTTAAACCTGAAGATGACCAATGCATGGTCGAAAGCTTGTGATTTTTAGTGTATCGTGTTCTCAATATAGTCATTTAGTTTTATCAGTTGTTTACCTTGTTTGTCTACATGTCGTTGGCCAACTACTTATGGAAAATTACCTCTAGAGCAAAGGACGATTGTACGAAAAATAGAGGCTATCAGTAAAAAGGTTGTCAATGCAGAGGCTGCTGCACATTTCAATTCAATCTGTATCCAAGAAGACCTGCTGCCCACTTATACTAATATATATATATATATATATATATATATATATTATATAAACTAGCGAAAGAAGTGAACACGAAGCAACAACAACGAAACTTACTTCAATATTTTTATCATGTCATTATCAGAAAAAGAAGGCTAAGAAATTTATAATGTTGATGAATTTTGACTGTTTTCTGTGATCATCTTCACAGAAGATTGTGAATGGTATATGGTGTGTAATATTGACTTCATTATGTAACTGTGATGAACATAATAATCACTGATTGTTATCTTTTAAACACGTCATTATTAGATCTGTTAAATTGTTGTTATGATAACAAAAAAGATTTTTATTTAAATTTGAAGAAAAAAATTATCAAAAACAAATTGATAAAAAGTTTTCAATCGTGTTCAACCAAAATGTAAATGTGAAAGACTAATTTTATTTAGTTAGGTATCGGTTATTATGTTAGAAAATATAGTGAGTCAATTAAAGTTTACTAAAATCAGTAATGTCCATGTTTTAAATTTTGTTAAATCCAGTCAGAGTGAGTATTGAACCCCAAACCTACCAGTCCAGAGGCGAGTACGTTGCAACTGAGCTATCCTGGCCCCCATGTTGAAAGCAATAGGATATCAGTTGTAAAGTATATCAGCTTGGTTTTGAAAACATTAAGACAGATCGGTTTTAACTTAAATACATTATGCAGTTTGGCTATTATAGAGCTTATTACATGGATTAATAGTTGAATCATGACAGCATGAAGTCGTATTAAATGAACGTTGTCAGAACCGGTTCTAAAGTTGAATCATGACAGCATGAAGTCGTATTGAATGAACGTGGTCAGAACCGGTTCTAAATGACGAAAGCAGCTGGTATTCTTGTTTTCATACAACACCAATACAAATCGCTGTCCGTCTACAATACGACTACCAGCTTTTACCAAAAATGGGGAGAACCAGCTTTTAGTTTCGGGGGAGGGCTTCAAGTGCAATAAGTACTAGGTAATAATCAGATTTGCAAAACTGAAATGCACAAACGTTGTACCTGCCCCGTCACTCTATGTAGACTGTTGCAATATATTCTGTTTTGAAGATAAATTAAACTTTATAATAACTAGTGCATTCTTTGAAATGAACTGTAGAGATAAACAAGGAATTTTAAACAACAATTCTATAAAATATTAGGGCAGCTAGAGATACCTACTAAATTCAACAGCAATTTTTTAAATAATCATATTATTCAAATTATTTTAACTAGGGCTTATTTTCAGGGAAGGGCTTATATTCTAAAGTGTTCCGTAAATCACACTAGGGTTTATTTTCGGGGGATGTCTTATTTTTAGAAAAAGGCGGTAGTATACATCAAAGTTACGCGTGTCCGGAGAATGGAAGGGTTTTTTAAAAAAAGGAATATAACAAAGCTAGTTCTTACGGTGGTTGAAGACAAATTGAATTTACTAGCGAGTTCCTTCTATTTATAGAAGGGCAATGTTGATATGGACTTCAACCCTATAGTGTCTGGCGGGCAGACATTACTTCAATTAACACACCTGTGGCTTGAGGCTTGTACAAACCTTTAGCATAAACCTGTTTATAAAATACTATGTGACTGTTCTAAAAATTTGTTTCTTTGTGGCAGTTTGCGGCCGTTTGATTTTTCATACATGCTGTACAAAAACATGAAAAAAATGTTTATACTTAAGAATAACACTAAACAAAAAAGCATGTGTTTTGTTCGTCTCAAAATATAACAAAAAAAAATCCTTTATAGATATTAAAAACATTTTTTTTTTTCATAATTCTCGTACTTTACTTATAGTTTAAAACAGTTACTTAACATATATTTTAGTTAAAAACCAACGGGGGTTTCAAATTAATTTGTGGCGTTGGCTGCATTATACTTTTTTAAGAGTTGCTAATATAAAACGTGTTTCACTCGAGCTGTTGGTTCTGACCAGTGCCGATGAGGTCATCACACTTTCGTTAACCTTTCTTTGACTTACTTTAGCTTTTTCAAGTACGAAATGCGTTTAACTTTCACCAATCCCAAACCACATTGGCTAAACCATGAATATTTATGATATCTATATACGTATTTTATGTTGTATTTCTTTGTTTTTTTTTTATTATTCCTACTGAAATACCATTGTATTGAGAAATATCAAAAACTTATAATTCTAATTACCACTTTATAAGTTATATAATTTTTGCTCATAAAAAACAATTCTAAGAGTTTAGTCAACACTAGTTCAGGCCTTTTTAAAATAGATGAATTTGTAATTGAAGGAATTGTTAAACAGATTAAACTATTTCAAATTTATTAGGGAAAATATAGTCAGTGTTGCCAATCTTCATTAAACTTCAAACCAAGAATCTTAACCTGCCCACCTCTTGTAGTCACTTGCTCTCTGACGACGTGTTAGACGAAAGTCTTTGCAGGCCTACCAACAAAGGATAATAAGAAATCACATATCAACATCCAAGAATATGAATATTATGAAAATGGATTCTTACAACTTATGAATATTACAAGCAAAAGTATTTCAAAGATAAATTAAAAAAATATAACTTATAGAAGTAAGAATTTTTTTCTTAAAAAAAAAAAATAATGCTTGTAATATTTATAAGTATTAACAGTTCATTTTCATAATATTTATATCTTGAATGTTGATATGTGATTTCTTATTATCCTTTGTTTGTAGGCCTATGAAAAAGGTTTTAAACTAAAACCAAAACGTCAGCAACGAGAGTTTGATTTTTTTGGAACCTAGAAAATTGACCAAATCCTGATTAAATGATACATCTCTTCTATCAATCGGTTGATACATTATTGAATTTATATATATACATATATATATATATATATATATATATATATATGATCAAACCACAATATGAAATATGTGTGGGAAAACAAGACTAAGATCTTTCAACCATAACAAGCGGTCTTCTTCAGAGTCAAAAACCCAACTGAATATTATATATATATATATATATATTCATTTGTTTCTCATCGCCTTACCAACTCTGTTATCTTCCTTTTTCATGCTTTTAGGTATTTTTCACGGTATTCCATTTTATACTTCATTTATCTTCCTGCTGTTAATTTTACCTTCAATCAACCAGAACTGCTTTTCTTAATTCTTAATTTTAATTTTAATATTAATTTTCTTCTGATCGTCTCTACTTCATTACTTCCTGAACCGGGCGCGCGTGGCAGCACGGTCGGTTGCCGGGACGGTTTCCTGCCGTTGTGTTTCCGGCGTGCTTGGTCGCCCATTCTCTCTTTTCTCCTGAAGACGGATCATCCGAAAATTTGAGTTTGTAAGTGTGTCTCTTTCTCTGTGTGTTGCTTTTCTTCGTTTGTGAACTGATATATATATATTAAATTTTTTTATTAAAATTAAATTAGTGTTACAGCCAGGGTAAAGCAGTTCACATGGAATATTATATATATATATATATATTGCTTAATAGCAGACCAGATTCTGCATTCATGATTTTTTTTAGCAATTGTTCTTTTTTTTTCTAATCACTTTTCTATGCTGCAAAGGTAATGAAGATAATAAATTTCCCAGAAACATACTGGATTATTATCATTGCCTTTACAGCATAGAAAATGTTTAGAAAAAAAGAACAATAGCGGAAAAAAATCGTTAATGCAGAATCTGCTCTGCTGTTTGACAATACAGGCTTAGATGAACAACTGCTGCCAGTTTATACATACATATGTATAAAAAGATTTCACATAAACACGTGAAATAACAATCAACCGCTTGTTACGGTTGAAAGATCTTAGTCTGTTTTCCCATTTTCTTATTGTGGTTTGATCATTCATACATATATATATATATATATATATATATATATATACACGAGTTCTAGATTAACAAAGAGCAACACACAAAGTAGGGAAACACACTTACAGACTCAAATTTTCGGGTAATCCGTCTTCAGGAGAAAAGAGAATGGGAGACCAAGCACGTTGTAGGCGCAACGGCAAGTAACCCGATATATATATATATAACAAATTCAATAATATATCGACCGTTTGATAGAATAGGTGTGTTATCTAATCGTAATCATTTTCTTAGTTAAAAAAATTCTTACTTCTGTAAGTTATATTGTTTTATTTATCTCTAAATATTTCTGCTTATAATATTCATAAGTTGTAACAATTCATTTTCATATTGTTTATATGTATGTTGGATGTTGATATGTGATTTCTTATTATCCTTTGTTTGTAGGTTTATGTCAATTAAAAACGAAACGTCAGCAACGAGAGTTTGATTTTTGAACCTAGAAAATTTGACTGAATCCCGATTATATAACACATCTATATATATATTATTTTTTTTTAGTAAAATTAAATTAGTGTTACAGTCAGGGTAAAGCAGTTCACATGGATTTGGGATTGCTGATTTTCGTCTAAGTGCAGTTCCACATATCATCCTTTATTTACAATCACGGTTGCTGAATTTGAGTCAGAGCTGCATTTGACTCATTCAAAATTTTATATTGAATGAGTTGGAGTCGGAAAAATAAGTTTAACTCCTACGATGACAGTTACATTCAATATGTACAAGTATGAAATATATTCTCTGATTATTCTTCTTTCATATTGGGGTTATTCCCAAATTAACTTTTCCAGAGACATTTGAACTTTAGCAGTTGGAATAACATATCATGACTAGTTAAGCGAATAAGCAACTAATATATCGTCACCTGATGATGACCACTGTATAGTCGAAAGCTTGTGAGTAAATAAATTAGTTGGTTATTCGTTTAACTGGTCATTATATGTTATTCCAACTGGTAAAATTCAAATGTCTCTGGCAAAGTTAATTTGGGAGTAACCCCAATATGAAAGAAGAATAATGGAAAATTAGAGACAGTCAGTAAAAAAGTCGTAAATGCAGAGGCTGCTGAATATTTCAATTCAACTTGTTTAAAAGAAGATTTGCTGCCTACCTATACAAAAGTATTAAATATAATAGATTTGTATAGGAAAACTGAGGCCTAATTATTAGTTAGTACCCTTTTTTACTAATGGGTGAGCCAAAATTACGGGTTGTTTCTACATAGGGAGCTTTAAATTAAAACCCCAAACTAGTTAATCCGCAGTGATTTTTACAAGTACCTGACATCGTACAGACTCAAGACCGACAGCTTTACGTCCTCCTTCTACTTTGAGGACGGCTTGCACATGAACTCTTATCTCCCACATGGAAAATCTAAAACCACGGCCAAGATTTGAACCTGTGACCTTCAGTACTAAAGCCAATCTCGCTACTTGTTGCCATAAAACTGATTAGAGAATTTTTAACACTATAAGAATATTTAACACTATTTTTCTTTTTTATCGAGGTTTAGTCTAGCTTCAATTATACAATACCTTTAGGCCGACGTTTCGTCTATATTTGTAGATATCTGCAGGGCTACATCAATACAGAATTTAATTACAAAACAGTCACTCGAGGGCAGCACACTAGCTGATTTGTACACAAACGGTTATATAATTGCTTCCTCACAATAGAAAAATACCAAGGTAATTATGTATATCAATTAAATAATGTAATATAATTACTTTACATGTTATTGTAATTAAATTCTGTATTGATGTAGCCCTAAAGATGTGTACAAATATAGACGAAATGTCGGCCTAAAGGTATTGTATTATTGAAGTTAGATCAAATCTCGATAAAAAAGAAAAATAGTGATAAAAAAAATTAATTTAAATAAAAAATTAGATATTATTTCGTTTATGCAATTAATTTTACTTTTTGGTGTTATTGTGTGTCAATTAATTAATACTAATTTGTTGAATATGAGTTTTTTTTTGAGTATGATCCGTTTTGTTCAGACAGCTGGTAAACGCTGTCGACTATCTACACTCGAAGGACATTGCGCATCGAGATTTGAAATGTGAAAACATTTTGTTGGCCACTCGAGACTGTATTAAGATCACTGACTTTGGTTTTGCGCGATGGTGCAGAGATACCAAAACATCAAAGAGAATTTTAAGCGATACATTTTGTGGAAGTGCTGCTTACGCTGCTCCAGAAATATTACAGGTTGTCCAACAATGTTTTATATAAATTTATTTATTTATTAGTTGTAAAATAGTTAGAATCAGTAAAAGAAATATATTATAAGATTGTTGTTAATAGGAAAAATTTGTGGAAAAACACCTGGTTTATCTCGACTGATTTCAAAAAAAAATTTTTTTACAAATTTAACTATTACTTTACTATAAGTATAAAGGAACCCCTGGGTTCTGCGGAATCCACTTTGGGAACCTGTGGTCTAATTAATCGTTGCACCCTTGAACAAAACTTAATATCAGATGATATTAAGGTTAATAATCAAGAACTCGAAATGATTAAAAATTGGGAAATTAAAATTTGGTGTTTTGCTATTCTTTGTATTTGTCACTCACCTGTTAGTGACGAAGGTGTTTTAACGGAATTAATTGTTTTTTTACTTTACTATAAGCAAAGTATTGTGATAGTGGAAAAAATCGATGTTGAGACTTTGACGGATTTACATGTTTTGCGGTCCCCAAAGTCGTTTTATGATGTTTTTTTCGACGATATCTGTGAATGGTGTCTGAAATAAAATATCTCAGTTTAAGAATTTTAATAAGATGTCAGATTCATCACTATAACTGATAAAGCGATTACTATAAAATTTAAACAAATGATACCTATTGATTTAAACGTAAATAACACAATACATCAAATAATGGTTAACGAGTTTGATATTATGTTTACTTTTAGTAAAGTTGAGTGTTGGCCATTCCAGATTTTTTTGTTGAGTAGTTAAACTTTTGTTTTGTATTTGTAATTTGGTCTGAAAATCAACTTTTCACTTTTTGCTGTTTTGTAATGTTGAAAGATGTGCTTGTAATCCTCTGGCTCTCACAAAGGTATTCATCCTGAGGTTCTTACACTTTATATGTTTTTTTTTTAAATTTAGTGAACTAAATGGGCGTTGTACTCGTAATACATTTTTTCGTTTTCAGAAAATGTTTTCTTGATACTAGATGGTTCATTAAAAACATTTGCTTTTTACTACAGGCATGAGTCTATTGAATAGACTTAGTTTCAATAGCAGAGTTAGAATTAGTTAGAATAGCATAGTTTCTTCTTTGAATGTAGTCGTTGCTGGTAAGATAGTCGTAGTGAGATGCCTCTACATTTAGTCACTGATAAGAGAGCTGAATGGAAAGCCTGTAAAACAAACGTCTCACAAAGCTTAATAACCAAGAGGTTTATTTAACTTATGACACTACTGGATTCTTTAATCCAAATTATAGGGGGCCAGGTTAGCTCAGTGGTTAACGTAATCGCCTCTGGGCTGATGGTCCGGGGTTCGATCTCCACCTGGCCCTCGATTTATTCACGCAGGAAGTGAATAAATTTGAGCAGGTCGTCTCTCGGAGAGGACGTTAAATCTGTTTTAATCTTCGCGTTCCTCATCATTTTGTGCCATAACCGCTTAGTCAAGCCAGGCCGCCTTGTTGACAAGTTGCCCTTTAGCCGCCTCCATTGAAAGCATGGAGGTGCCCGAGGTGGACATCGCGAGGGCGGGCCCTCGCAATGCTAAGCACGAATTCTGACAGTTACTCCGCAAAACGGTACCTAGGCCACTACTAAAAGACGAGCTAAAGCCCAGGTAAACTTATCGTCTTGAATACCGATAAAGTACTCAAGAGGACGTTAAGCCTTCAGTGCCGAGCCTGTACGATATGAAATACTCATTAAAGATCCCTACTCGAAATGCACTTGAGTTAGGCAAAATATTGTGGGCCAGGCTAGCTCAGTGGTTACGTGCTCGCCTCTGAACTGATAGGACCGGAGTTCGATCCTCACCTAGCCCTCGATTTATTCACGCGAGAGGTGAATAAATCTGAGCGCGTCGTCCCTCGGAGAAAGACGTTAAGCCGTCGGTCCCGAGCCTGTACGATGTCAGGTACTCGTTAAAGATCCCTACTCTAAATACATTTGAGTTAGGCAAAATTTAGGACTCCCACTGTAGAATCAATCTTCATTGTGTGGTATCACAAAGGGCCAATGCTCGGCCTACGTGTGTTCAATTGTGGAACTGCCACTACAACCTAACCTAGACACAATGTTAGACTCCCAATATAGAATCTGTAGAATCACCGATCAAACGTAAAGACGGCTGACGTTATCACCTGCTAGGGGACTGGTTTAAACAATAAAAAAAATCCAAATTATACGTATATAAACGGTATATAAATGAAATAAACGTCTTTAAAAAATAAAAGCACTTATATATAGGGAATCTGTGGTAATAGAACTACATTTAGCCACTTGTACAATTATCTACAAATCCTTCATTCATATTTCATCTAGAAATGTTTGTATGATGAAATTGTAATATTAATCATACGAGAGGGCTCCGACATGTTTCATTGTCATTCAAATGTGCGTACTTTGTATATGAAACAACTTTCAAAATAACAGTAGGGTTGGAAGCCACAGTTGCCAAAATAAAGATGATTAATAGACGAGCTGTGCAAGTAGTTATTGTATAGTATTTACTTATGATAGTGAGGAAAATACATTACGTTTTCACCACAAGGAATTTACTTTATGACGCGTTTCAAACACTTAGTGTTCATCATCAGGCACATCTACAATATAAAGACAAAATGCATAAACATTGTGTGACGTTATATAAAGGAACCAAAATTTTACTTAAAATAAAAGAAAAGGAATTACATGCCTCCCTCAGAAGGGGTGTTCAGTGATCGAACAGTTAACAAACAGTATTTGAAAGCAATATCAATTAAGAAAGTAGGAGTGGTTGATCTTGATTCCTCAATCACTGAAAACCCATTCTAATGCAGGTATATAACTCCTTTTGTTTTATTTTAAGTAAAACTTTGGTTTTTTTATATATAACTTCAACATGTTTTGTAGATTTTGTCTTTATTTGTCGATGTGCCTCATGATTAACACTAAGTGTACGAAACACGTCGTAAAATAAATTCTTTGTTGTAAAGACTCAATATGGACGATTAATAGCTACTTTAAAAACAAAAACTGTAAACATATTAAAACATACTTTCACATGAAGGAAAGATTATGCGTAAAGTTTTTTTTAAAGTAATAGGAAATGTTTCATTATAATTTTTATTATTTCTAGAGGTTTCAAAATGAATTCTAGCCTCCATTGTGCATTTTAATATAAATATTTCAACACTAAGAGATGTGGCTTGCGATTTAATAAAATAACCCCTTAATATTAGTCATGGTGGTCATAGAAATGGACTTTTTTGTATTATACTGTTTGCTCTTATTACAAAATATAATTAAAGTTGATAGTGTAGCTTGCTTTTCTTTTATTGTTTTTAATATATAAAGTCGTAGACTAGCTCACTATTTTTAATGGAATATCTTTATTTTTTTTTTTTCAGGGAGTTAAATACAATCCAAAGATGTATGATGTTTGGTCCCTCGGCTGCATTCTTTATATAATGCTCTGCGCTACGATGCCTTTTGATGATTCCAATATTAAGCACATGCTGAAGATACAGCTTCAAAAGAAGATTTCATTCCCTGTAAGAAGTAACATATGTCACAGGATCAAAAGACTAATTCTGTAAGTGTTCATCATAACGAAAACCAAACCAAAACTTTTTTTTCCAATTCTTATCAAAATATATAACAAAGTAGACAATTTTTCAAGTTTAAGAAGGAAAGAAAACTGATTTCTTGACAAATAATTTTGAGCCTCAAAAAGGCTTGTTTTGTTAAAACTATTACACTGTTCCTGGGGGGCCAGGGTAGCTCAGTGGTTACGTGCTCGCCTCTGAACTGATAGGACCGGGGTTCGATCCTCACCTGGACCTCGATTTATTCACGCGGGAGGTGGGTGAATAAATCTGAGCGCGTTGTCCCTCGGAGAAGGACGTTAAACCGTCGGTCCCGAGCCTGTACGATGTCAAGTACTCGTTAAAGATCCCTACTCTAAATACATTTGAGTTAGGTAAAATTTAGTACTCCCACTGTAGAATCAATCTTCATTTTGTGTTATCACAAAGGGCCAATGCTCGGCCTACGTGTGTTCTCTTGTGGAACTGCCACTGCAACCTAACCTACACTGTTCCTGGGGTCCCAAAAGTTTATGAAAAGCTCACTGTTCCTACAACAACCGTACAATAACACTTATAACTACCCCCTTTTATTGATCTAAACAACTTATGGAAGTCTTTTTATTTACATTTAGCAAATAGTCCAAACACTTGTTTACCACTGAAAGTATCTCAAAACGAAAAATGTTATTAACTCTAAATCCCATATTTAAATTACAGTTACCACTAAGCCAAGAAAACAAGCTAGCCACCAATATGAGGATTTATTAAAAGCTATTTTGTTAAAAAAAATTTTTTTTTCGTGATTTAGTAGAAAGTGCACTAAACAATTGTAATGAAATTCCCAGTGCTTCAGATTTTCAGTAGCATTTAATTATATATATATATATATATATATATATATATATCGATGATCAAACGACAATATGAAATGGGAAAACAAGACTAAGATGTTTCAACCGTAACAAGCGGTTTTCGTCAGAGTCAAAAACTCAACCGGGTTGTTTTCCCATTTCATATTGTGGTTTGATCATTGATTATTATTTCACGTGTTTATGTGAAATCTATATATATATATATATATTTCTTCTTACTTAACTTTTCTTATTTTTCCAATAGATTTACTTAAATTTGGTGAAATTAAATTAAAATAATTAAATTATTTAAACTAATAGAATCAAATCAAAGATTTAATATAAAATCGAATATTGTTTACTAAAGTTTTTCTTTGATAAATAATTAACTAGCATAGTAACCCGACATGTTTTTTTTTCAACCAGCGCTCCTGGTGAGAAATGAGAAAAGTTTTCTTCTGCTATGATGAATATCTGATTATATAATTAATCTCCGTGAATTTATAATTTTATAAGTGATTATCAGTATCGGTAGTTATTAATCAAAGTACTAATTTCTGGTCAAGATTTTATGTAAGCATTTATTCATTTTTTTTTTAGAAATTTTGTTTAAGTGCTAAAAAAATTGAATATTTTTTGATGTAGTTGGAAGTCGTGTTGCCTCTCACATCAGATTCTTTACAATTTATCTTTTGTTTGAATCACTTGATATTCAAACTTTGACTGTTATTAAATTAACTGCATTAGTATTTTTGTTTAAAGCTTATGATAAGCTATTGAAAAAAAATTGATGATTTTTAAAAGATTATTGCCGGTGTGTGTGTGCGTGTGTTGTGTGTGTGTTTGTGTGTCTGTGTGTCTGTATGTATCTGTGTGCGCGCGCGTATGTGTGTGTTTGTGTGCGAGTATGTGTGTGTGTGTGTGTTTGTGTGTCTGTGTTAGCGCGCGTATATGTGTGTGTGTTTGTGTGCGAGTATGTGTGTGTGTGTGTGTGTGTGTGTGTGTGTGTGTGTGTGTGTGTGTGTGTGTGAGAGAGAGAGAGAGAGAGAGAGAGAGAGAGTGAGTGTGTGTGTGTGTGTGTGTTGTGTGTGTTGTGTGTGTTTGTGTGTCTGTATGTATCTGTGTGAGCGCGCGTATGTGTGTGTTTGTGTGCGAGTATGTGTGTGTGTGTGTGAGAGAGAGAGAGAGAGAGAGAGTGGTGTGTGTGTGTGTGTGTTTGTGTGCGAGTATGTGTGTGTGTGTGTGTGTGTGTGTGTGAGAGAGAGAGAGAGAGAGAGAGAGAGAGAGAGTGAGTGTGTATGCGTGTGTGTGTGTGTGTTAAGGTGTTAAGTCAGTGATGGGGTCACGCTTTAGCAGAGTGAGTATGATACCTGGGATGACGTCATACTCCAAGAATGGTTATTTCCGTATTCAAGGTCTAAGGCAGGATCTCTAACAATAGAACTTGCCCGTATTATTGAAATAACTCTTTATACAGGCTTCTATCTGCTTTTCTGGCTGACTGTAAACGACATATTTATCTGATAGACAAGAAAATCAAACTCTTTCCCTTACCTTACTATCTCCCAACTCTCTTATTCCCAGGCGTCTTCACCACATCATCACCGCACACATACACACGTATAATTTTAACAATGTTCCTATTTTCACTATATATATAAATGAAAAAAGACAACAAATAGAAGAAGCGAAAAAACTTACTGGATCGATATTTCGAACTGAAGTTCGTCGTCAGGGAGAGAATAGAAGGGAAGAAGAAGAGGTACGAAATATCGATCCAGTAAGTTTTCTCGCTTCTTCTATTTGTTGTCTTTTTTCATTTATATATCTGTCCGGTTTGGACCATTTTAATATTTTGATTATTATATATATATATATATATATATATATATATATATATATATATAATGTATACACTCTTTTTCGTTGAAAATACGATCCAAAACGGACAAATATAGTTCAATATAGTCAAAGAAACATAGAGAAATCAAAAGAACACACTTACAGTCTCACACTACGAGCCTCCGAAGAAGCCCATACTTGGCTATTAAGTGCGCGCAGTGTACCTGGCCTTAATCAAAAGCGATAATGTTTAAAAGTTCCTTACCTTTTCATATTTTATCATCAATTTTCCTTTTTTACTTTTTTTTGGTTTTTTTTTATTGTTTAAATTATTTCATTTATTATTATTATTTATTTGTATTCTCAGTTTTATTTTATTCTATCATAGCTTAGTCCGTACTTTTATTTATGTATCAATTTCTCTGTTAGTCCCTCAATTTTGTCTTTTAAATGTTACAACAAGGAACTTGGAATTGATAATGAAATAAGAAATAAAAGGAAAAAAGATAGCAATTAAATAAATATGCAAAAAGAAAAAAAAATTTAACTACACAGACAACACTGATTCCACAATATAGATGACATATATAGGTAGGTTATAGGAAAATAACATTCACAGTCAGTTAGGTGCTCTTGAAGATGGGATCCAGACGGACCCGAAACCGGTCGAGCTTTTCTGAGACTTTACGAGGTATGACGGATTGTATTATTACTAATTCTAATATTACTAACCTCAGTGGAACTAACCCATTAACTATATTTAATTCGTCATAAACTGGAATTAACAGTTATTCCAATGTTCACCTGTGCAAACATTCAAACAAGAACATCAGAGTTTTATAAGTATATAGATTACGCTCGTTTATAATTGAAATACGGTTTTTTTGTCTTGTACTTGACAGCCTGTTAAAGGTCGTTCTACAACTGTTTTGCAGTCACATGCTCGAGCCTGATGTGACGAGGAGAGCAACAGTGAAGCAAGTCTCTGCCAACAATTGGCTTCAAGATCCAGTCAAGCAGCAAGTAGGGGATGCTGTTGATCTTTCTTCATCTCCTTCTACTTCATTCATCAAAACTAAGTGATTTATGAATCCCAACTAAACCGAAAGAAAACCAACCAACGCTAATCAAGACCACGAGTCTTCATCGTATTGGAAGCCAAGTTGGAGAACAAAAAAAAATAGCAAAAAATTACAAAAAAAATTCAGAGTGAAAAATCTGTTTATTTGCTTTAACTTTAAATTAATCTTTATCACTGATATTTATATGTTAAGAATTAGTGGGCAGGCTTCCTACACTGTTTTACAGTTTTACGTCTTTCATAGGATTCTGAAGAATTCAATCGTCCTCCTGCGAAGAGGGCAATGTCCGTTACCCCGGGACCAGGGCTTGCTACTAGTAGTTCATCGAACTCCATCAGGGCGTCGTTGAGAGGAGTCTTTAGTACCTTAGTAAACGACTCGTAGAGAGATTACAAATCTAGTTATGAGAGCCACTAAGGTCTCCTGTTGGCTAACTGTCACCTGTACTGAACGTAAAAGGACTAGAAGTGGTGGTAACACGAGTACATTTCTTGGTTCTTGTATAAATGCGTGATGTCTGTCGTGGATACCCGCCTCCGCGAGGTCCACCTTGGGCATGATGTGAACTGCCATCAGTGCCTCCTTGCGCGAACTGGTGGGATTCCCCAGCGTGGCTAAAGGACACCACGTAAAAAACATCGACCTGGTCTGTTTTATTCCGTGGTATGACGAAAGGCTTAGATACACGACAATAGATCAAAACAGGTGGTATCTAATCGTCCCCACTCCGAGATCTTGTCAAGAGCCCGAGCCTAAACTAGGTAAGCACCAGTTGTTCAATCCAATCAGCTGAGTTCAAGGCCCGTTCCCACTGGTAAGGGTTTGGGGTCTCTAGCTCCCCTGGATGCTAAGCAGGCATTATCGCGAGAAGTTACTGCGACCACAAGGGTCTACCCAACTTGGGTGAGAGCCAACAGCCACTACGAGTCCAAACTCAGTTGGCGGGATGGAGAGATGAGCTCCATTAGCCCCCGCCACCCGTAGTACCGCCTTATTTTAAGAGTTTCGGATCAAACTCCGGACCAAAGGTCCTACTGAACCTGCCCAGCCACAGGTGAGGTCAGTGGCTTTTATATATATTCATCATGATTTGTTTTCTTGACCCAATATTTATATGATGTAATTTTTTAGAGGGTTGAGGTCCAATGATTTTAAACTAGTCCTTTTGCCGACGTTTCGACATATATTTATGTCATCTTCATGGCTTGGAAATCTGTTTATGTTGCAGCATACTTATTTACTACTGTTTCATGTGATGTTACTACAGTAGCCATCATGAAACAGTAGTAAATAAGTATGCTGCAACATAAACAGATTTCCAAGCCCTCAAGATGACATAAATATATGTCGAAACGTCGGCAAAAACTAGTTTAAAATCATTGGACCTCAACCCTCAAAAAAATTACATCACATATATATATATATATATATATATATATATATATAAGTTGAAATGTATCGCAGATTCGGCATTTACAACTTTCAAACTAAGCTGTTCCAGTCTCCTGACAGTCTTACAAATAGAAGGTGGTAATTCCCAGATAAGTTGTCCAAAGGACATTGAGACACTTTCTTTGAAACACTTTAATAAATATCAACAGTTTTAATACAACTGAAAGACTAACATCACAGGTAAATAATTTAACATAACTTACTATCCATAAACGCAAGCTTTCGACTATGCAATAGTCATCGTCAGGTTAAAAATTTAAGTCTTACGTATCAAAAAGAAATGTAAGACTTAATTTCAATTTTTTGAAATGTAAGACTTCAATTTCTAACCTCACGATAATTATTGCATAGTCGAAAGCTTGTGTTTATGGATAGTAAGTTATGTTAAATTATTTACCTGTGATGTTAGTCTTTCAGTTCTATTAAAACTGTTGATATTTATTAAAGTGTTTCAAAGAAAGTGTCTCAAGGTCCTTTGGACAACTTATCTGGGAATTACCACCTTCTATTTGTAAGACTGTCAGGAGACTGGAACAGCTTAGTTTGACAGTCGTAAATACCGAATCTGCGGTACATTTCAACAAAATATCCCTCTAAGAAGATTTGTTGTCATCCTATACAAATATATATATATATATGTATTTGTATAAGTTGGCAGCAGATCTTCATCCTATACTAATATATAAAAAGATTTCACATAAACACGTGAAATAACAATCAATGATCAAACCACAATAAGAAATGGGAAAACAAGACTAAGTTCTTTCAACCCTAACAAGCGGTCTTCGTCAGAGTCAAAAACCCAACTGAAACACTAGATGAAAGAAACACCCATTTCTTATTGTGGTTTGATCATTGATATACTAATATATATATAACAAACACTTTTTCTTTTTCTCGGAGTTTGGTCAGGGTAAATATATGGAATCACCTTTTTGCCAACGTTTCGTCTTTATTTCAAGACATCCTCAGGGCTATAAATGAAGGCTGGGTTCTGTTACATTACAACAACCGTGTAATGTAATGTAACCGGTTGTTGTAATGTAACAGAACCCAGCATTCATTTATAGCCCTGAGGATGTCTTGAAATAAAGAGAAACGTTGGCAAAAAGGTGATTCCATATACGAGTATTTACCCTGACCAAACTCCGAGAAAAAGAAAAAGTGTTTGTTATATATATATATATACAGCATCAGTGTAAAATAAGTGAATAAAATGTATTTTGGACAGCTGTTACATACGCTAGCTCCCTACCACAAGGAAATCCATTAGAAAATTGGAAAATCTTTCAAAAAAAATTAACCAGATTGGAAATAGGCGAGAAATTCGTTAATACATATATATATTATTTATTCTCTATTAGTCCAGTTATACCGTTGACCTTTCAACTCTTTTATTCTAAACGCTTGTTTCTTGTTCATTATTGACCTTTGACCTTCTCTTTATATTAACCTGTACTAATCCTTTTAATCTATTAATAGCAATGACTAAGCATGAGTCATCGATTGTAATTTAACATGTCACCTGGCCAACTCCTTTTCCAGTTGAACCCTGTTAGCAGGAGGTTAGTTCGTAGGAATAGAATCTCTCAGTCTTAAAATCGTGAATGCCGAGACTGCGGTTAATTTTAATGATACCTGTTTAAAAGAGGATCTGCTGCCTATTTATACCAATATATATATATATATGTATGTATGTTTGTATAAGTTGGCAGCAGATCTTCATCCAAGCATACTCTGCAACATAGAAGTGTAATTAGAAAAAAAGAACAGTTACTTAAAAAAGTCGTGAATGCAGAATCTGCTCTACTTTTCAACAATATATATATATATATATATATATATATATATATATATATTAGTATATTATGGGAGCAGACCTTCATTTAGACATGTTTTATTAAAGAGTATGCCGATCTTCATTTTTGTTCGTTTTCTATTTAATTTCTCAAGTTTTCTAAGCTTGGTTTTTAACTCTTCAGGTAAATTGAATGTTTTATTGAATGATTTATTTTTGAGCTGCATAGCAGTAATCCAATAATACACTATAAACCTAACTACAACAAAAAACTATACATTAAATTATTCCAACGTTTCGGTCACTTTGACCATCTTCAGGGATTTACAATAATGACGATTAAACAACTTAATTTAAGGAAAAACACTAACAATAATTATTACAGACATTCTAGTTACGAATTATTACATTGCTAACCTAATGAATTGACAACATCAAGACAACGAGGAGGTTACACATCTTGGAGGTTCCAAAATTTCATGTTTTCCAGTTCGATTCATCTGGTTAATTAAATACACTATAACACTATGAGGCTGTCACTGACTCGAGGTTGCTATTTTGTTGGTGCCCTGCGTGGAGCTTTAAAATCCTGCTGAAACTCGCTGTCTGGTTGTTGAGGTTGGGTTTATGCTCTCTAATACACAGGGCTTCTAGAATTTGTAGTCTATTATGGTCTTTTTCCTGGTATAGAATTTCTATGTTATTGGTTAATTCTTCTCTGCTCAGTTTGATGATATGTATACTATACACTAGGCAAACAATACACTTGATCAACTAGTGATGAGGCAGTAAGGGTGTTTAACATTATAATGCATACTCCACTAGCCTTGGTGGATAAGTCAGTGAGGTCATTGCCTGTCTGGACCACTGAGACGTGGGTTCGATTCCCTCAGCCTTATTTTTTTTTTTTTAATTATTATTTAAAGCAATCCCCTGGCGGGTGATAACGTCAGCCGTTTACCGGCTTTTTGTTTGATTGGTGATTCTACAGATTCTACATTGGTAGTCCTAAATTTTGCCTAACTCAAGTGAATTTCGAATAGGAATCTTTAACGAGTACCTGACATCGTACAGGCTCGGGACGGGATGGTTGAACGTTTTCTCCGAGGGAGGACGTACTCAGATTCAGATTTTTTCACCTCCCGGGTGAATAAATCGAGGACTAGGTGGGGATCGAACCCCGGACGACCAGCCCAGAGACGAGTACTTTAACCACTAAGCTAACCCCCCCCCCAACTACCCAACTACCGTCAGTAGAGGTTAGGTTGCAGTGGTAGTCCCACAAGGAACACACATAGGCTAAACATAGGCCCTTTGTGATAACACAAAATAAAGAATTGATTCTACACTGGGAGTTTTAATTTTTTCCTAACTCAATTGTATTTAGAGTCTGGATCTTTAACGAGTACCTGACATTGTACAAACTCAGGGACCAACGGCCTAACGTCCTCTCCGAGGACAACCTACTCAAATTTATTCACCTCTCATAATAAACTGAGTGCCTGATTGGGTATTGAACCCCCGACCTACCAGTCCAGATATAAGCATGCATACTGCCCTTGCCAGACTAACCAGGTCCTCTCCCTCAACCCATAGTTGTATCTGTTCTCAGAAATTTTTATTAAAATTTTATAGAAAATCAGTAGTTTTTGATATGACTATTAAAAAAATAAACATATGTTGTAATAATCAGTATCGCCTTAAAGTCTCTTATGCCGTTTATTGAGTTTGTTGTTCGACTGGTTACAGCCTCCTTCCAATAAATACCAACTACGTATTTGAAGCGCACGGGAGCTCTTAAACATAGATTGGTACTATAATAATAATAATGTCATAAAAACATCGTATCTTCCATATTGAATATTAATATTGTTCAACCAATTTCAAACAGTATCCATTTAAGACTGATTCTGCCTTTCTACTCTTGAAAATGGACACAGCCATAAATTGTATAATCTCAATACTGCAAAGAAGTAAAAGGATTATGAGAAGTTATAATGTAAGATACACTACCCTTTGTGATACAGATAGCATTCATTTGAATATTTTTTGTCATGGTAATACTCCATTAACATATATTAATAATACTCAACTGTATGTATCTGCTTTACAGAGATTGTTTACACAACCAGTCTGCATGAAATGTTATTAGCTTTCTATAATCCTACAGTAGATTATTGGAAAGTTTAATTCCTTTTTTTAAAAAAAAAAAGATTTTCTCCTTAATTTATACTTCATTAAATATAAGATAAATTGATCTTATATTACACCTTTACATTGTAATTCATCACAGCCAACTGTCGAAGCCGGGTTCACTAAACCGGTTTCCAGATGACCAAATTTAAGCAATGTTCAAGGTTAGGTTGTTTTTGTTTTGATCGGTGATTCTACAGATTCTATATTGGGAGTCTTACATTTTGCTTAACTCAAGTACATTTCGAGTAGGAATCTTTCGAGTAGGAATCTTTCGAGTACGGATCTTTCGAGTAGGAATCTTTCGAGTAGGAATCTTTCGAGTAGGAATCTTTAACGAGTACCTACTCAGATAGTTACTACTCGACCTATTAATGTCAATGTAATTTGAGTTAGTTAGCATATTTTTGTGTACAAACATCATACTCAAACAATCACCTTGTTTGAGATATCAACGTTAGGTGATATCACGTTCCGTCAACAACCTCAGTAATGGGTTCAACTATTTATACCGGGTGCCTAATTATAAAATAAGACATTAATTTTGTCCCTGAGTAAAAGAATAAAAGGCGTGCATTTCATAATTAGTCACTCAAATGTTATAAATTAATTTTACCCCATCTTTCCACACTGCAAAACTTAAATTACTTGCATATGTGCAGTGAAGAACACTTCAAAATGTATACGTTATTCATTACTTTTTCATTGGTTCAAAGAGTTCCAAATAACTTAAAATTGTAAGATCCTCGAGTAAGATGATTTTCGTATTTATATTATTTAAGATATTATAAATATTTTAATATATTAGATCATATTTAAATGAACATTTGATTCAACTATTTACATGTTATTTAATTGCTGAAATTAGAGGTGCTACTTTGTAAATGACATTTAAAATTATTTTTCTTGATTCATTTTATTAATTTTCAAAATATTTTGATAAAAATTGTTTGTATTAATTAAATTTTTAACTGAACTTTATATAATTATTATTAGTATTAGTATAAGGTAATTTAAAAAATAACAATTTTTACTAATTTTCATAGACCATATATGAAAGGTACAGAAAATTTCGAAAATTGTAATATGAAAAATATTTTGTATGCAATGTCAGTAGTATTATATTAGATTTATATTATATTTGATACCAGGGTAGCCCAGTGGATTACGCTCTCCTCTGCACTTGTAGATCCAAGGTTCGATACCCTCTCTCCTCCTTGATTTATTCACGCAAAAGGTAAAGAAATCTGAAAACGTTGTCTCCATCGTTCCCGATGTCAAGTACTGTTTAATGATCTTTACTCTAAATACACTTGAGTTAGGGCAAAATTTAGGACTCAAAATGAGAATAATTCATTAAGTGGTATCAGGAATGTTTGACCTATGCATGATTTCCACAGTACGGTCACTGCAACCAAACCTGCTAATAATTATTGAAACTACGAAGAATATCATTCTTATAAAACACGTCATACCTCGTCATGCATCGTGCAAGAGAGCAGTAGTAAGACGCCTGACCGGTTTCGCACATTGTATTATCCTCAAGTGGAGGCTCTCACTTGAAATTTCCCCACAAGAATTGTAAATTAAAAATATTCTCCAAACAAAACTGGACGTCCTGTTGGCATACTCAGAAGCAAGACGCTATTTGATAGAACAGAGTACCATCTATGTTATTGACATGGTCATCTAATTGGGTTGTATTTCACTTGGTAAGTGGACGCAACCCGATAACGCCGTCACGAGTCTATCAATCTAGCGATTATAACCTTGCACAAAGCCCATCGTCATCCTTTCACTCTTGCAGAAGAAAGATTTTCTCTCTATTTCAGCTCTCTAACAGCCTGCACAGCGTGTAAACTTTTCACATACATAAAAGCATTAAGGAATCAGATTGCCAACCCATCTGTCATTGCATTCTTGAATCAAACAATTATTCCAATAAAATCATAAGAGAAATCCATTGATATTACCTTACATATTCACATTACTACAAAAACATAGTTGTCATGCTGTCTATATTAACCATTCATCACAATTCAATTTTACCCAAAAATACTATGATTCACAAACAAAAAATCATTTGGAACTGATATTAAGTTTTGTTCAAGAGTGCAATATATATATTGATTAAAGCATTTTGTTAGACAAATCCATCATACCAAGGAAAGCAACAGAAATTTATCTTTATTTGCTGTGATTTTTGTATGTAAAAACATTATTCCTCTAATATCTGATATAAGTCAATAAATTATTTAAATTTTTCCATTATAAACAACAATTTTATTTCAGTTGATTCACTCAAAACATTTCTAAGTAAATGAAAACAATATAAAAAAAAATTGGAGTGGCCTACACTCAACGTTACTGTAAGTAAACATAATATCGAACTTCTTCGGTATATATAATGTCGAATTTAGGCATGATATAAATGTTTAAATGGGAGATGTTTATTAGTCTTTCATTCCTGGAGGTAGTACAGATAGTAATTGCCACTAATCAATATATATGCTTATTTTTGTATATCACACCACTGACGCATATAATATTAAAAAATATATATAGTATATATATATATATATATATATATATATATAGTATAACAAACACTTTTTCTTCTTCTCGGAGTTTGGTCAGGGTAAATATATGGAATCACCTTTTTGCCAACGTTTCGTCTTTATTTTAAGACATCCTCAGGGATTTATTTAAGACATCCTGAGGATGTCTTAAAATAAAGACGAAACGTTGGCAAAAAGGTGATTCCATATATTTACCCTGACCAAACTCCGAGAAGAAGAAAAAGTGTTTGTTAATATTTTGTGGTCAAGAAAACAGTACCGTATATAGTATAACTACAGTAGTAATAACATTTTTTAAAAGCGAAAGTGTAGATTTCGTGTTACGAAATAATCTCTTACAGGAGAACATGGTTTCAATAGCCAATAAATCTCTTACATAGTTTATCTGATCCCCATATAAATATCTGGGGATGTACATTGAGAAAGGATTAATATTGGATCCACATACAAGACTAAAACCCTAAATAGACGATATAAGACGCTATCCAGACTTCTCGACAAAAGATCAAATTTGATTTTACAGAACAAAAGACTGATATACACTACAATACTTAAACCGATCTGGGCTTAACGGACTCGAAATCTAGAGATCAACCAAGCGTACAAATATCCAAATAATTCAAACAGCCCAATCAAAAATCGTTCGCAAAATTTTACAAGTTCTCTTTTACGTTTTAAACGATACCATTCATAGTGATGTGAAAATAATTTTTATCCAACAAGAATCCAATCCCGTACCACAAATTTCCTAAATTTTTACGCACTAATCTAAATAATTTTATTTAGAAATTATAATCCCACCGGATTCCAACCAACACAATTAGAAGGCTAAAAAGATGTCGGCCCCGAGATCTAATCTAAAATGCTAACTGTCAACACAATTTGCAAGTCCTCAAAATAATGTATGTATATGGAGTACTACAAAGGGGTGGTTTCTCAACTCTTTTATTTAATTTTTTCTATGTAGTATGTATCACTATTACTTGTTACTCCTCCAAGAGTAATTGTAATATAATAAAAAAAAATTTGTTTTTTTGTAGACAAAATTGTAGTTTGTGTAATATTTGTGTAGTTTCTTTGTTTTGTTGCTAATCTATCTTAAAATGTTTGAAAATCGAAGTACTTTTTGGTTAGAGATATATGAAGATAATAATACGGACAGCAGGGTTCCTGAAGAAGAGGCTCATATAGATTTTATATGCGGTCTAACACAAAGCACTGTAATAAAGAACCCTTACTATTTTCTATTTTATGAAAGGGTTCTTTACTATATGCAACCCTTTCATGTTTACTACATGAACTGGGAGGCTTTACTTAAAACTCAGTGGTTCTCAAAGTGACCTACATAGATCCCCAGGGGTCAATAAAGGATTACGGGTAACTAGTATTTTAGGGTCTATGACACGTGGCTCGTGCTCCAAGTCTATAGTAGTATATCTGCATAATATAACTAAAAATGCATCAAACCATAGCGAACTAACCGTTAGAATATTTAAACATTATAAAACATTATAATGTTTTATAATGACTCCAATATTCTAGTCAGTTTTTTATAATGTTCCAACAATATTTCATGTCCTGTAACATTCTTGTACAAAATATTTATAGGTTAGGTTGCAATGGTAGTTTCACAAGAGAAAAAAAACATTAGCTCATTTAATACCACACAATGACCATTAGAAAATACTGGGATTTAATAATTTGTAACCCAATTTAACGATTTTTAACACAATCGTAGTATTAACTATATTAGGAGTCACCAAATTTGCCTAATTCAAATATATTTAAAATAATAACTTAACGAGTATCTGACATCGTACAAGCTTAACGCTCTCTCGGAGGGGCGACGTGTTCAGGTTTATTTACCTCCTGCGTGAATAATCTATCTTTGAGTGGGTATCGAACCACGGATCTGCCAACCCAAAAGTGAGCACCACTGTGTTAACCTAGTCCCTTATCGAATAGTTATTGTGAGGATTAAAAGAAAATTCTAAACAGGAAGAGAAGATTTCGACTGGAAGCTGTAAACGATCTGGGTATGTGGCCTCTTGTTGTTGAGGGTTCATAGTGAAATCCATGGCAATGATGCAATGTTGAGTGGATTACAGACACACTCAACTGTTTTAATAAGGACTGAGGTCAGCACTGGAGGGAGAGAGTAGCCATAAATCAAGTACACTAACCTATTCCTTTAAGCCATGATTATCTACTATCTCGAGAAACAAACTTGAAAAACTCGTTTCATCTCCAAACAATCTGCCGACATGCCCAGAAAATGTTATCTACTTAAATCGATAACAGAAAATAAATAATAACTTTATTAATTTCAGCGAACAATTCCTTTGTTCTACTAAACTTATAATTGGATCACACCATCACCTGATGACAATAATCATCAAGGAACAGTCAAATGCGTTTTTAGAAACATAAAAATCATTAACAGCAAAGCAGCATCTGATTTCTTTATTTTAAAGAAATTATTTTTTTACAAAACCAAATTGCATTAGTCATAGATTGCCATACTATTGAATTAGTTCGTCATTCGTCGTTATCAGGAAAAGAATAGCTCTTCATCAAAACATCAAGTTTTTGTCAGTTTTTTTAACTGTTATTTGTTTTAATATATGAGTATACATATTTTATTGCATGCAATGCTATACTTTTGGGTATTTTATTTTTTTGTAGTGTTAATTATTTAACTTTTTGTAAGTTGGTATTGCTACAAAAAAAATGTGATTTAGTTGCTGTTTACCGGGTGAACAGAGCTTTTCTTCTCCTGATGACAATGAAGATGATGACATTGAAATATTGAAGTCCGAATTATTGTTTCTCCGTATTCATTTTTCTTAATAATTTCATAAGTTAACCTAACAGCAAACCTAGAGAAATCAAAATCACACACTTACAGTCTTTAATTTTTGGTTTGAACCGTCTTCAGGAGAGAAGAGAGGGAAACCAAGCGCACTGGTTCAGAGATGGTTGGAGACCCTATAAACATTTGAATATAGTCTTAGTTTCAGCTAAATATGATCTCATTTTTAACAATGTATTAATACAGGAAGGACTGCTACCAAAATTTACAAATATATGTATATATACATGAAAATACTAAAGATCCAAACTCCAAACGTCTCTAAACCAGTGCACTTGGTTTCCCTCTCTTCTCTCCTGAAGACGGTTCAAACCGAAAATTAAAGACTGGAAGTGTGTGATTTTGAGATTTCTCTGTTTCTTTTTGTACATGAAACTATATATATATATATATATATATATATATATACAACTAAAAAATGATTGATCGGGATGCGGTCAGTTTCTTCCACTTTTTAATTCAAACTCTCATTGCCGACGTTTCGATTTTATTCAAAATCTTTTTCATAGGCATAAGTAGGAGTATTGGCAATTGAAGGAACTATTACATTTTCATTTCTGAACTAGTAGAGTAGTATTACTAGTTCAGAAATGAAAATGTAATAGTTCCTTCAATTGCCAATACTCCTACTTATGCCTATGAAAAAGATTTTGAATAAAATCGAAACGTCGGCAATGAGAGTTTGAATTAAAAAGTGGAAGAAACTGACCGCATCCCGATCAATCATTTTTTAGTTGTATATCTGTCACACGGTCGAGAAGTTATTAGTGTTTATATATATATATATATATATATATATATATATATCCACTCAAAATTCGAAAAAACGATCCAAACTGGACACAAATCAGTTCAAAAATGAAGAAAAGCAACCCAGGTTGCCGGGATGGTTTCCTGCCGTTGTGTTTCCGGCGTGCTTGGTCACCCATTCTCTTTTCTCCTGAAGACGGATCATCCGATAATAGCATTTGAGTGTGTAAGTGTGTCTCTTTCTCTGTGTGTTGCTTTTCTCCATTTTTGAACTGATATATATATATATTTTCATATGGTCTATAAAAAGCCGAAACTTGCTTTTTCATAAGTTTCTCGAGTTTCTAGAATAACGATATTGTTACTGTATCCACAGAATATAGTAAGTTACCAATCGACATGCTAAATGAACACATGTTTCTGCTGTCCTCAGCCAAGATATGAATGCATTTTGAATATGGTCTTAGTTTCAGCTAAATATGGTCAAAGTTTTAACATTGTATGTATAGAGGAAGGACTGCTACAAAAATTTACAAATATATATATATATATATATATATATATATATATATATAATACATAAATGAAAATACTAAACAGTCTAAATGGGGCAGATAAATATGAAAATAAGAACAACACATAAAGGACTAGAACAATTACTGGATCAATATTTCGAATCGAAGTTCGCCATCAGGAAGAGAGTAGAAGGGAAGAAGAGGTACGAGCGTTCAAGATTGCGGGTGGTAGACTCACAATCTTGAACGCACGTACTCTCTTCCTGATGACGAACTTCGGTTCGAAATATTGATCCAGTAAGTGTTCTCGTTCTTTATGTGTTTTTTTTTTTCAGTTATATATATATCTAAAAATTATACGAGTTCAAAATGTGGTTGAAGCAGAATCCTTCTCGGGAGAGTGCTTGTAGAAGATCAAGAGGGAGCTAGACCTTCGACCCTTGCCTTTGGGAATGTCCATGAACTTGGTTGGACTAAGTAACTGACTCAGTTACTTAGGTAGAGCACTAAGGAAACATCAAGCCTGGTGGGAGTTTGAGTTAACATACTGATACTTATATTCAAAGAAACCATGTTTGTCGAGATAATGCGAAATACACTCATTTTGGGGGACGACCCAATTCTTGGGTTGTATGGTAGCCCTAAAACCGCAGACCGTGTAGGTCAGTCAGACGCCTATGTATATATTTAATCAGCCACAAGAAAAATAAGGAAATCACGGAAAATTCATTTCTATAATTTCGATATCCTTCTTCATCAGAAGTGAAAGGCGAAGCCAGACTCTTTCAAACCGTCAGTATCTCCTGATGACGATGGATATCTAAACATTTAAAACTTCTTTTCGCCATTTATTTATTTTCTTCTGCTTGATTCATAGACCTTAGGTGCTGTTATATTTTGATGATATATTTGCTTTGTATTTCTACAGATACCTTTCAACAGCTGAGCCAAACAGAATTATATTGTATAACATAACAAAATAACAGTTCTGACGGAGTTGTTAAAAAAAATCGTGATCGACTATATTCCACAAAGAATATGAACTGCTATTACGAATAAAATATTTTATCATAATATTGATTCTAGCAAAACAATAAAAAAATTTAATTTTTTTTTGATCCGTTTATATAAATCGGTAAATTAACAGTATAACAATTTGATATAAAAGTTTATTTTTCACTAAATCGTAATATAATCCCAATAGATTGGAAAAGAGACGAAAACACTGAAGAAATTAAGGCTTGCAGATCAATATAATGAAAGACGCGCGCATGACAATTGTAAAAATTATTCATTTCCTTTGAAATGGGGAATGTTTCTGGAATGCGGGATAAAGTTGTTCTGAAGATTTTTTTTTTTTCAATTGATGCAGGCGTATTAAGAGAAAGATTGTTTACTTTCTTTTTATCTATCTCTTTCATTGCACCCTATCGAATCAGCTGTTAGAAATGCATCAGCGCTAGTATCGCTCCCTATGAATCATTATGGTGGCAGACATTTTGGTTAGTTTGATGGGGCAATTTAGGACGGCGAATAGTTTGACAGCTGTGTGATTGGGTGACGGCGTAAAGAAACTTATGAATTGTATTTAGTTAAATAGTTTTCCAGAGTTTCTTTTCGTGTATATAGGCTAAGTGGTTAACAATGACCGATCGTGAACGTGAAATCGCTGCCGAAGACAGCATCAAAGTTGTGTGTCGATTTAGACCTTTAAACAATTCAGAAGAAAGGGCAGGAAGCAAGTTCATTGTTAAGTTTCCTTCAGGTGGTGATGAAAACTGTGTATCTATAGGGGTAAGTTGATGTATCGTAAAATCTTTACAGAAACAGGATGTTCATTCATGTGTATCGTGTCTGTTCAAGGCACTATATTTGTTTACCTCCTGCCGAGTTGATTTAATTTAAATAAATGGTTTATAAACCTAACAAATGTATTTGTTTTTCCGTAGATTTCGCCTACAAAATTTACTAGGCCACACTTATTTTTAATCATGTTCTACTGCATGTCATTAAGGTTAAGAAGATCGATTCCAAGTGTTTTTAAATTCTGTAAGAATGTGTAAGTTGATTTTGTATTTGCAATGAAGAAAATACCGTGGTTGTTAAAGTAAGAAACATGGAACAGAGAGTAGTTTTATCGTATTGTTCGTTTCTTTAATATTCTTTAGTAATAGTGATAGGAACATTTTTTTGAATGATCTAATAATTTTTGGCTTATTTATTTAAGGAATATTATTAAAATTTGATTGTTGAATAGTATACATGTCATTAGAAAGTTATTAAGTTCTTGTCTTAGGATTGACATTGAGCGGATTGGTTTTTACAGAGTACGAATTCATTACTGGTTAACATCTATATGTTCTAAGTTTGAACTTTTGTATATAAATTTTTGCACTGTAATGATGGAAGTATCATTATTTCTGAATGCTTAATGCAATACCGAACATTAATTTCATTTCTAAATTGTAACACCGGGTCAAACAAGTCTATCGTGTTAACGATCAATCATTATAACATTACTGAAGTTCCTTGCTTTCATATCTCTACTTTTGCTGTTCTGTCCAAAAATATAGAAGTAACATCACGTTATTTGAATGAAATATTGGTTTATAAATAAAAGAACCGTAAGAACGTACATCCATGTACACTAGCATAAAACACTATCATTATTTGCTGCCTTTGTGTAGTTTTTATCAAAACGATAAAATTGATGACATCTATTTTATTACGATAACTGTTATTAAAATCTGTATAATGACATAGACCTAAGACATGAAATTAAACTTGATATGTAGAATTTTAAAATGTACAAACATTGTGAAAATACAGTTAACATCAGAAATATTTTTGTTTTTTCATTAGGTTGAATATAATTAGAAAATCGGACATCTATCCACACATTTCACCTTAGGGTGAAAACTTCCTCAGCCTTATATGTAAAAACATTATTGTGAAGTCACAGGAATAACATATCTAAACAATCGAGGATGCATATTTGTTTAACATGTTTTTTTCCGGTATAAATATTGCCGAAGACTAAAAATGCAAAAATTACTAACACTTTCATGTATGGATATATACTTAATAACGCAGTTTGGTCAATACTAATAGTCCTTAATTAATGTAAAACATAGTTTTTGTTATTTAATAAACTTAGTGTTAAGGTAAGTTAAGAGGTAACGAGAATATGAAGTATATAATAAATATTTGTATATCTAATTTGTAAGAGTTAACAGTTTCTTTAAACATACATTGTTAACATCTCTGTTTGAATTTGTATCTTACAAAATTTCTCTAGTTTTTTTAAACCGTTTCTCATATTTATACATCTATGTATAATCTATTTCAGTAATTATACTTACTTCTTTCGTACTTGCACAAATCTCTTGCTAATTGTCTTTCTTTGTTTTGTGTAAAAAAAAATTTTTGTGGAAAAAGTAATTAAAATAAAAGTTGTGGAATTACTGATATGGATTTCAATAAAAAAAAATGTTTATTTTACTGAAAGATTTGTTATTTGTGCCTGTACATAATGAGATAGAAATATTGTAATATGCATTTTTTTATAGTGTATATTTGATCTGATCATCTTTTGTTCCAAATATGTATCTGTGTATGTTTAAGTGTCACAAAAAACATACGTTATTCTGTAATTAAGGAAATCATTACTAAAGTTAAAATCGTAATTAGTAAGAGAAATGGACTAGTTTCTCATATTTATTTTTTTGAGAACTTATCACCAAACCTAAGTTTTGTTTATCACCAATACTTAGTTGATACCTGTTTTTTAATAAGTTTCTCGAATTGTAGTTTCTTTTTACCTGTTTTATTTTTTTTTTTTTTATATTATTGAAGCACTTTGAAATGTTACTCACTTATCAAAAGAACTGAAGAAAGCAAGAGAACAGGCAATGGTATAATAAATGAAAGAAAACTTTCAGAACCATAAAAGTACCAATCAACCCAACATTTGTTGTTAATCAAGTGTTGATTAACCTATGTTGTTGTTGCCTCCTGTTTTTAGGAGGCATCATTCAATAATATTACTTTTAATGATGTACTTTTCATGAGCTGATGTTTCGGCTTGTTCCCAAGTTTATTAAATGTTTAAATTTACTAGTATGCAGAAATAAAACATTCCATGTTTCCCTTCTTTTAATTGTATATTTGTGTTATTTAATTCGTGTTTCTAGTCCCCTATAATACTTAATCTTACAATTATGACAAGGAATAGAGTATATATAAATATGTGTCTTCATTTATATTCATCAAATGCTTGACCAGGCTTTGCCATTCTTGAACATAGTAGTAATATCACACTGCTTTAGCAAGGCAGGGACCCTAGCTAGAGCACGACTAAATGTGAATACAAATATTTATCCGGGTAAAGGTTCTTTCTTTTGTGTTTCATTATTTAAGTTCCTTTTTACCTGTTTTATTATATATATATATATATATTATTGAAGGAGTGTTCAGAGTATTTCAATTTTGCTCCAAAGGAGTAGATGGTCTCAATTTCCTTGCTTAAAAAGGCTCCTCCTCACTATAGATAAAAGCTCTCATAAATATCCTCTTGAACAAAGTTCATTTTTAATAGAAGTGATTTGGAAGAATAATAATCAATATAAAAAGCCATATGAGTCGAGTTCTTTTAAACACTGTGAACTCCAAACCATCCCTTTTCCTCGTCTACAGAACATCCAGCAAGGGCGAAAGGTCTTTCATTTTCACTCCCAGTAGTGAATTTTATCATCCTGGGGACCAACCTTTTAAGCTACTTTTAAGAAATGTGTTTACATTCTCTTTTTTGGGGGTAAATACAAAGAGTATCTTCAAAACATCGAAACCAGTTGACTCCCCAATTGGGGGGGATGTAACTCAATATGTTAGATTGGTAAAGAAGCCTGCTAGACATGTTGTCGCCTTCCCCCCCCCCTTTTTTTTGCTCACCAGATGTTAGGTTGATTGACATGATTTTAGTTTTGAAAACGTTCTTTCATTTACACTAACAACTCCTACTCCCTTGCTTTTTTTCAGTTATTTTAATAAAGAGGTAACACTCAATAGTGCTTAAGAGCTTATTCTACTTTATTTAGGATTTTCAGTGGTGATTTCTTTTGTACATATATTCTCGAATTGTTCTTAACCTCTTCACCACAGCATTTGGTAAAAATTTTTTGAGGTCTAGGTCTTTGAATTGAATTACTCTTTCTTATACCAACGTTTATATATATTTATACATTATAATCAGTACTACAAAAACAAGATAAGGCTATAATATTTTAAAAAACAGTATGTATAAATACATCGAATTTATGGTATAATGAGTAGTTCAATTCAAAGATCTAGCCCTCAAAAAAACTTATCAAATACTATATATAATATACATATTTGTAAATTATGGTAGTAGTCCTTTCTAAGACATACATTATTGAAAATTACACCAAACTTAGCTGGTACCTGTTTCTTAATAAGTTTCTCAATTTTTCTAAATAACATTCTCCATATTTCGTCTATACAATAAAGTATATCTTTATGTTCAGAAACTTACCAAGAAAGAGCTATAAGTTAAGTTTGGTGTCATTTTCAATAATATATATATACGAATGATCAAAGCACAATATGAAATGGAGAAAAAAGACTAAGATTTGGGGCTCTGATGAGGTCCGCTTGTTGCGGTTGAAAGATCTTATCTTCTATATTTTAGTAATCGCCGTCATCAGGAGAAGTGCATCCGCAGGGCGGTGACTCATATATATATATAATGATCATGATCTAAAAAGTTATAAAAAATAAAAATTATATAAAACAATTATTTATGTTTTTATCATTCATTCAGGAGGATAAAAGAATTGACTAAGTAACCTATCTAACTATTAATTTCAATTAATATATAATACTGATATATTTTTTTTATTTGTTTTCAGGGAAAAGTCTATTTGTTTGATAAAGTTTTCAAACCAAATGCTTCTCAGGAAAAGGTTTACAATGAAGCAGCCAAGTCCATTGTTTCAGGTGAGTTTAATTATTTTGTTAATTATTGATATATTTTTGTTGAAAAAAAAATTTAAAAATTAATTAAGGAAAATGATTTTATTTGAGGACTACGAAATACAATATCTGCAAAAATACATAGAGTGGATAAAGTAAATTTTTGTTATTTTAGTTCAATAATCTATGTGATTTAATAATTATTTGATTATTTTGCGAAATTGAAGAATATTAAGTGACAGTTACAGTTGATATTAGTAACTGAGTAATAAATTCAGAGTTTTATATTGGTTTGTAATGTACCCAAAAATGGTGATAAAGTAGTGTATATGTGTGTATTTTTTGAGAATGGGAATTTTAAAAAAATAAATATATATTCATAAAATGTATATTATATATATTTAATATATAAAAATTATACATATATTTAGTTGTGTTTGGTGACTTATTTTGAAGTTTTTGTATGTATAATAACTAGTATGGTAGTAGGATTGTTGAGGATTACTTTTGACAGTAATGGATATCCAAACAACAGGTTGATTTTGATGCCATTAACTTCACTTTGGACAACAAGTTTTTGTTTAAATGTATTCATATTTACTTTGATGTTCTCTATATAACTTATTTCAGTCAGGTGTGTAAGTGTTACATAATTAAGAAACGAAAATTGATACTAATTAGAATGTTTTGACTTAGATTTTCCTTTTTTGGAAATGGAAAATATTTTTACTTTGAGAAAACTTAGTAAAGTTGCTGGTATAAACCTGTATGGTGTCATGTTATAAATATTTTGTTGAGAGTGGTAGGTTTCAGCTTATTCCAGGTTTACTCCTCTAATGTGTACCTGGCGTCATACAGACTGGCAATAGTGACTTTACTTTCTCTTCAGGGTGACAGAGAAAATCGGCAAATACAAATATGTTTTATGTTGTTATTGATACAAATAACATCGCCAGAATTAACTTAATGTTTTGGTAAAGTTTTCTTCTTTTAAGAAAATTTAACTACAATTTGTGTAATTCGTATTCACTTCTTTCTTTTTAATTTGCTTACTTATTTCATTGGTACAGGTCTCAACAAAATTTTGTGTTCAATAATTAGTTTATAATTTAAAATATACATTTATTTATTATTTAGGTGTAAATTATTGAGCTGTTAACTCGAAATATTTGTGTGATTTATAGGCATGATACCGTTCATCTCATCCTAAAATATCGGTGAAACTTTATGAAAAAAATTAATAAAATCTAAACAGCATTGCAGAGTTTAATTTAATCCTGGAAAACTCACCTAATCCGGACTTTAGTCTACTATTTTATTATATATATATACATATATATACTTTTTCGTTGGAAATGCGATCCGAAACGGACAAATATAGTTCAATATAAAAAAAGAAACATAAAGAAATTAGAAGCACAAAGTTACAGTCTCTAGTTTTTGGGAGACCCACCGCCCCTGAAGCAGAGGGCTTGGTTTCCCTCTCTTATCTCTCCTGATGACGGTTCAAACCGAAAATTAGAGACTGTAAGTGTGTGTTTTTAATTTTTCTATGTTTCATTATGTACATTGAAATTTCTCTCTATTGTTTTTGTACATTGAACTATATATATATATATATATATCAATGATCAAACCACAATAAGAAATGGGAAAACAAGAGTCAAAAACCCAACTCTGACGAGGACCGCTTGTTACGGTTGAAAGATCTTAGTCTTGTTTTCCCATTTCTTATTGTGGTTTGGTCATTGATTGTTTATTTCACGTGTTTATGTGAAATCTTTATATATATTTGTATAGGTAGGTAACAAATCTTTTTTTAAACAAGTTGAATTCAAATATGCAGCAGCCTCTGCATTAACGATGCATTAAGTGTGGTTCACTACATACAAATGCCAGGGATGGCAATTAATACAACAAAAATTATCACAACCTTACGTCTAATTATACATTATACATGTGGATGACACATTACTTGTAACATTTACAACGTTAAGTGTGGTTCACTACATACAAATTCCAGGGATGGCAATAATACAACAAAAATTATCACTGTAGGGTAAAAATCTAATGAAATGGTCTCCACATATAAAAATTTAATGATATAAACAACGCGTTTGGAACACGTAGTGTTCTTCCTCAGGCATTAACTAAGGATGAGTGCCTCTGAATGAGACTATCTTATTCAGAGGCACTCATCCTTAGTTAATGCCTGAGGAAGAACACTACGTGTTCGAAACGCGTTGTTTATATCATTAAAATGTTTATATGTGGAGACCATTTCATTAGATTTTTACCCTGAAATGAGTAAATACCACATCATAACTGATTGCACTACATTAGGAAAATTATCACATTCTATGAGGTTTTTTTTTACATTAAACTATAGGCAATGTCCTAGGATGTCATTATGATGATTTCATCGTATTTATGGCGTCGATATAGCTCAGGAACTCCGAGAGGTTGACTTTCAACCACAACAAGCGGTCTTCAGGAGAGTTAATAACCCCAACTGGCTCCCACTCTTACAGAACTATATATAAATATATATAAAGAAGAGAGAGAAACTGTAGCTAAGAAGTACCAAACAAGCTGACTACGATGTTTGGTCATCCTTCTTCAGGTGTGAGCTGGAGTAACAGCAGTCAATTCATCTGACGGTTTTGACTCTGACGAAGACCGCTTGTTACACTTGAAAGATTTTAGTCCTTTTTTTCCCATTTCATATTGTGGTTTGATCATTGATTGTTATTTCACGTGTTTATGTGAAATTTTGTTATATATATAAAAGTGAATTTTGGTTTCTTCTTAGGAATCTATTGTTAAAAATTGTCCATATTTTTTCTGATCTGTGTTTCTAAGGTTTTCAGATTTTCTATACAATACTAGCGTTTTATCATGTATATTATGTAGTAGATTTCAGATAATAAATGTGTTTCAACTACTCCATAGTGATCGCCAAGGCATGAATGAGTATTGTTTTCAATGTGCTATTTATATAACAAGTAGAAGATAAGGAGGGAGATTAGTGCTTAATCATTTGATTTGAGTGGCTTAGAGGTCAAAGAAGTGTCTACTTGAGAATATCCAACTTGTTTGAGCCAAAATATATATATAAAATTTCATGTGAAATTACAATGATCAAACCACAATATAAAATGGGAAAACAAGACTAAGATCTTTCAACCGTAACAAGCGGTCTTCGTCTGAGTCAAAAACCCAGCTGAAACACTAGATGCAGAAAACATCTGGTGAGGGGTTGAGAAGAGTGGAAGGGAAGAGTGGTATTTTAAAAGGGTGAAAGTGCAGATTATGTGGTTTAATCATTTTTTATATATATACGTTTCACAGTAAACTATAGATACAAACTAAAGGGACGAACACACTGTTGAACCGTCTTCAGGAGAGTAGAGATAGGGACACCAAACGCACTTGCGAAGCGACGGTTGGATGTTTTACACCGTATCTATAATTTACTGTGAAACGTTTGTAGCCCTTTATGGATCGTTTTCCTGTTGATTATGTATATAACAAGACTTCACAGTAAACACATGAAATAACAATCAATATATATATATATTTGTTCTATTAAAACCTATGCCTATTTCAATTTTGACACATTTTCGAATTAATTTTTCAAATTTCCTTACCTCTGGCTTCCATAAGTTTGGGACAAGATAAATCAGTTCTGAACTGATTTATCTTGTCCCAAACTTATGGAAGCCAGAGGTAAGGAAATTTGAAAAATTAATTCGAAAATGTGTCAAAATTGAAATAGGAATAGGTTTTAATAGAACATGTATCAATGAAGGCCTGCTCCCCAAATATACGAATATATATATATATATATATATATAATATGATCAAACCACAATAAGAAAATGGGAAAACAAGACTTTGACTCTGACGAAGACCGCTTGTTACTGTTGAAAGATCTTAGTCTTGTTTTCCCATATACTTATTGTGGTTTGATAATTGATTGTTATTTCACATGTTTATGTGAAATCTTTTGGTATGACAGTATTTTTAAGAATTCTCTTTCTTTTTGTTTTAGTGAATATCTTATTTCTGAATTAACCTTATGTTCTGAAAAAAAATATAATAATGACTGTATTTATAACTTTTATCAATTTTTAGATGTCTTGTGTGGTTACAATGGAACTATTTTTGCTTACGGTCAAACGTCCTCTGGCAAAACACATACGATGGAAGGAGTTATTGGTGACCAGCTGAAACAGGGTATAATTCCAAGGATAGTGAACGATATTTTCAATCATATTTATGGAATGGAAGAAAATTTAGAATTCCATATAAAAGTTTCATACTTTGAAATTTATATGGACAAAATAAGAGATCTTTTGGATGGTAAGTTTATATTTTCTTATTTTTTTTATTCACTATAATTTATTATGATATTATGAATGAGAATTACATTTGGTATTATTGTATGTATCTTCATAGAATTGGTAATGTTGGTTTATTTATAAACTTTCCTTTCAGTGTGTAAAAGCTCCTATATTCTATGTAGATAGTACATATATATTATATGTATTGTGTATGTATATGTAGAATACACATATATATATATATTCTATGTGCATAGTATCATATATATATAATATGTGCATTTAAGTACTAAAGTAAATACCCTATATACTAAAATATAGTTTATAGTATAAAATATAGTGGCCTTCAGTATTATTCAATTTAAAATACTTCCGACCCAACTACAAAGGTATTAAAGATATTGGGAACCTACCAAACTTTACTTTTTTGTAACCTTTCCTCTGTGTTTTATGTTTATGGCTAACCATAAAAACAAATTTATTATTATATCAACAGTTTGATAGAATAGGTGTATTATGTAATCGGGATTCGGTCAATTTTCTAGTTTCAAAAATCAAACTCTCAGTGCCAACGTTTTGGTATTAATTAAATCCTTTTTCATAGACCTACAAGCAAAGGATAATAAGAAATCAAAGGATTCCTTATTATCCTTTGTTTGTAGGCTTATGAAAAGGTTTTGAACAAAACCGAAACGTTGGCAACGAGAGTTGGTTTTTTAGACCTAGAAAATTGACCGAATCCCGATTACATAATATAGTACACCATATAAACGAACAAAGAATGAATTACATGTCAGAGTATTTCCAAATGTTTACCAGGATTGTATACAATGGATTGTGCATATATAGATTGTACATTTCATTTAGTTTTTCTAGAATATGGATAAAAATGAAATAATTAATTAGCAAATAGAAAAAGTAAAATATGTTGCAAGAATAATTTCGATTTATCGCTTTAAACTAAATCAAAAAGTTGAAAAATAAAAATTCTGAAGAGAAAGAAAACGGAAGTGTTTGGGAAACCAAAGGGTCATGGAAAAGCCCCACCAGATATAATGAAGCTATTCGATTTATAAACACAGAAAAACCTCCATTAACGCGATTGTTTCTTCAAAATGCTGTACAAATTAAAATAATTTAATTCAAGTCTGCAATTTACGTTTAATATAGATTAATAAAACATATACAAGTTTATTTTTTTTTTAGAAATAATATCTTTAACTAAAAAATTATATTTATTTCAACAAAATTTTTACATAAGAACAATAATTTAATAAACAGTTAAAAGAAATTTTACTCTATTGTACCTACTCTTCTACTGTGTTAACCCAAATTCGTTCAAGTGTAAATTTAGGGCTCCTATATTGTTATTTGATATTGTAGTTTATTAAAATAATTCATGAATATGCTTGTGATGTAGAATTCAGAAGATATTTAAGATAAATACATTTTGTTTTAAATCAAAGTTACGATATTGCTCATACTGGGACAAATGGATAAAATGAAGTCTTCACAAAAAAAGTTTTTTTTTTTATTCAAACTAAGCGTTTCGAACACTTCGTGTTCATCATCAGGTAAACATCTACAATACAAATTACAAATTAAAAGTTACAAAAATTGTAATTTTTGTAAAAGACGATGAACACTATAAGTGTTCGAAATGCGAAGTTCAATTAAAAATAAAATAAAAAAAAATTGTTTTGTGTGGGGACTTTATATTATCCGTTTACTCCAGTATGAGTCAATACCACACAATTACAGATTGCACAAATAATGAGGCGCTATATTGAGTTCTATTACGGTCGGATTCTAGTCCTTAACCGTTCAAAGTTAGACAACTTCACTTATTATTTACGAAAATCCATATGAACATAAAAGAATATTTACAGTTGGATAATAATTTATTTTGGATATTTATTATTATATATATTAAAGTTGGATATTTATTATTTTGCATGCTAAATTGTAACTAGGAATTTGAATTAATCATTTGACATCACTCCACTTATTTCATGGATATCTTACGCTGTTTTTTTTAACTTTGACAGTTCACTACTCTTCTGAAGTATTCTGAAAGCTTAACATTATTCTAAATTAGTTTAGAAAATTATATTACTTCATAAATAAATACAGTGTTAGCTTATGACTTATACGACTTATGAATTTAATTCCTTCCTGTGCAGATATTATATGGAAATGGTAGTATGTCAAGACTTATTTTTCTATAACAGTACATTATAATTCGATTAATCTATTACTCAGCCCAAAAACCTACGATAAATCTTTAATAAATACTGTGGGTATGAATAATTACACATACACGTAAATAGAAATCAGTTGAATCATTCAGATTTAAAATAATAAATTATAAGTAAATAAGAAGTATATATTTATATATAAATGCTGGAAGTGCAAACATCAAATTTCTGAAAAAGTTCAAGTATAAAATTCAAAAGTGTTAGAACTTTCATCATTCATTTATAGTATTTAGAATATTCGACAATCACTTAATATAGGAGCATATATATATTATATCATTGACATATAGTTGATATTTGTATACAAACGTTTGTAACTTTCCAAAAAATTTAGAAAATTGTAGAAAGAAAAGCGCTTTTACAGTTGTTATTTTACTACAAGACCTTATAATTAATATTACCACTCTTCAAAAACTAGTAAAAACATCGAAATTAACTTGTGTGAAATTCATAGAAGAGAAAATATTTTAATTTTAATAAAGGAAAAAAACCAGGATTTTTCATCCAAAAAAAGTAATAATTTAGGTTTAAAACTTGTGTAAAACTTCAGAAAGGAGGATCTTAGTTATACAAAGAAGCTAAATTCAATTTGTCAGGGCTAAAGTTTCGCATAAAAGTCATGTTTAAAATAAATACTTTTATATTTTTAACTTTCTACTTTTATTTTTAATTATTTTTTTTAAAACTTCCTTTTTAACATACATAATTATTTTAAACAATAATAATTATGCTAATTGTATTGTTTTTAACTTTTTACTTAAAAAGTTTTTAATTTTGTTTAAGAAATAAATAAATTGGTATACAATATTTGTTTCTATTTTTTTATTTATGACATTGCCTGGTGATAAAACTTATTATATTTTATAAATAATTTTTATTGTTGGATTTTTACCTTTTTATCCCTTTAATATTAGTTGTTGAGTATTAAAATGAATAAAATAAGCACTTTTTTTAAAAAAAATAATAAATTTAAACAGTTATAAATAATGTGAATTTAATTAAGAAGAAAAAAATGATTTTTTGTTGTGTTCAGCTTTCTGTAAATAAAACATAAGATCTTGATTTTCTTAAAATCATCATTTGTTGAGTTCGCCCTTCGTCCTTCCAACACGCTTATATAATGTACAATTTCCTAAAGTGCCTGTGGCAATCTGAGTGTTACTTTACCACTTACATACTGAATGAAATAAATAATACATTGTATTTTCATGATGCAAATGGTAATAGTCACTAGACCACGCCTAGTTCGTTATAATGGAAGACTGATGGTTCTAATTTTAATTGTAGCCTTAGATTCCTCCTTCATGTGGGAGACGTCAAATGATTGAATTTTATTTGATTAGGTTCCATTGCATTCCCATTAGAAAAGGAAATATACATATAAATACTATATTATATATATAAAAATGTAAACATATATTGTTAAATAACGCTCCATATTTGGCATGTATCTGTTTCTTACACAATTTCTCTAGTTTCCGGAATTCCTTCCTCGTCTCTTCATTAAAACTATAAAGCTTATCACCAATATTGTTAGTCGACATGTTTCGAATGTACCACATTCATCATTAGGACAATAATGAGAATAATAGTAGGATTGTTAGTTTATATATATAGAGGTGGATTACTATTGGAATGTTCACAGGACATCGCCCTGGATCACAGGGCATTAAGGCAGGGTGGTTGGACTCACTACCTGGCTAATCTGGTTTGGCCTGTTGGAAAATAGTTTTAAAATTCGACAAGAATTATTAAGTTGGACATTTATGGTTGGCTGCTTTTCTTGAATTATTAATGCTTCTAATATTTGTAATTTAACATGGTTTATTTCTTTACAAATAATTTTCGTGGATTTGACCATCATTTCTCTTGTGAGTTTTGTCTTATGGAGTGCTGTTGTATGGTATTTTGGCGCGCCGGCAGAAAACTGTCCAACCACCCTACCTTAATCCCCCATAATGCCCCGTGATCCAGAGTGATGTCCTGTGAACATTCCAATAGTAATCGACCTTTATATATATAAACTAACAATCCTACTATTATTCTCATTATTGTCCTGATGATGAATGTGGTACATTCAAAACATGTCGACAAGCAATATTGGTGATTAGCTTTATAGTTTTAATGAAGAGACGAGGAAGAAATTCCGGAAACTGGAGAAATTGTGTAAAAAACAGATACAAGCCAAATATGGGGCGTTATTTAACAATAAATCTTTAAACGAATGACTGCTTCCAACTTGTAATAAAAATTGAAATATATAAATATTTATCATATAAATTATTTTATAATTGTGGTTTAAACAATATCTCGACTGTACGGCAACTTTGCTGCACAGAGGTAGGTGCTTCGGGACACTCAACAAAACCATAGAAAAACTTTTACCGCTGGAACCAGCAATAGTGCTGAGCTTCTTGGAGGCGTTGAAGCTAACTGCTGGGGTACTTTAGTAGAGAAGAGGGGAAGTACAATAGTTGTTTTTAACACGCAGTGCTATAGGCACCCTCAAATAATAAAAAAAACAATAACTCGTACATATTTGATTAATTTAGTTTCCTTGGTCGTATATCTGTTCATCTCATCTAAAAACTGCCCTTTGAGTAATCACATTATATGAGGCAGTGAAACTATATTTTCAATATTACAATGGTAAATTAATTTTACATCATGAAAAGATTAAATTTAGACCTAGAACCCTTTAAAATTTGAAAACTTGAAACGTTTTCATGGGAATGATACTCATATTAAACAGTTTGATTCTCTTACTTCCTTATTTTTCTTGAAATTACTTTTCTTTTTTTTTTAATTATACTTTTAAATTTGAAATGATTCTTTAATAGTTATTATATTAATAACAGTTGACTAAACATGGTTGTTTTTGTGTTTTTCAGTTTCAAAAGTAAATTTAAGTGTTCACGAAGACAAGAACAGAGTACCCTTCGTTAAAGGAGCTACTGAGAGGTTTGTCTCGAGTCCTGATGAAGTATTCGAAGTTATTGAAGAAGGAAAAGCCAACAGACATATAGCGGTTACCAGTAAGAAGAATTTATTTAAAAAAAAAAACTAGTTTAATTAAAGTCATTGTGTATTTCAATTATTTTTCTTTTTCTTTTTTTAGATATGAATGAACACAGTTCAAGAAGCCATAGTGTTTTCCTCATTAATGTAAAACAAGAAAATTTAGAAAACGAAAAGAAATTATCTGGAAAACTTTATTTAGTTGATTTAGCTGGTAGTGAAAAGGTAATTCTGTTTATTAATTAGTTAATCAAGCAATTCATTTTACCTTTTTTGACAATTAATTTTACATCAACATATTGACGACTAAAGATGAAACGTGAATTTTAGTCTAACTATGAATTGGAAAGAGGGATTTAATGATTAATTATATTTTTTTAATCTCAGAATTCAAATCGTTTAGTCCAAAGATTTCATTTTAGGTGATTTTTTTTTTGATAAAAGAAAAAGTTGTTTATAAAAGAGGTTGTATAGATAACAACGCGTTTGAAGCACGCTTTGAGTTAAAACTTATTAATTTCAAAGAAACTCTTCACGGATCATGAAGAGTAGGACAAACGTATTAGTTTTTTTAACTTTTTTTGAAACGTAAATGGAATAGTTGTTACCTTTTTTTTGTTTCATAATTTTGTTCTCCATTTCGCTAATATAGAGGTTTTATGGGTCAATGCAAAGTAATACTGGGATCTTTCTCTGCTGTATGCTTAAAGTAAGCAGTGTTCCTTGAGCAAGGTTTTGTGTAGGTGTTGTGGGTTAGTTGAAAGGAATACTGGAGTTTTCTTACAGTATACTAAAAGCAGCAGTGTTCCTTGAGCAAGGTTTTGTGTAGGTGTTGTGGGTTAGTTCAAAGGAATACTGGGGTTTTATTACAGTATACTAAAAGCAGCAGTGTTCCTTGAGCAAGTTTTTGTGTAGGTGTTGTGGGTTAGTTCAAAGGAATACTGGGGTTTTCTTGCAGTATACTAAAACAGCAGTGTTCCTTGAGCAAGGTTTTGTGTAGGTGTTTGGGTTAGTCGAAAGAAATACTGGGGTGTTCTTACAGTATACTAAAAACAGCAGTGTTTCTTGAGCAAGGTTTTGTGTAGGTGTTGTGGGTTAGTTCAAAGGAATACTGGGGTGTTCTTACAGTATACTAAAAGCAGCAGTGTTCCTTGAACAAGGTTTTGTGTAGGTGTTGTGGGTTAGTTCAAAGGGATACTGGGGTGTTCTTACAGTATACTAAAAGCAGCAGTGTTTCTTGAACAAGGTTTTGTGTAGGTGTTGTGGGTTAGTCGAAAGAAATACTGGGGTGTTCTTACAGTGTACTAAAAGCAGCAGTGTTCCTTGAGCAAAGTTTTTTGTTAAACATCAACATATTGACGTTTGATGATGAACTTAGATTTTAGTCTAACTATGACATTTCTGTTTCATGGTTTTACATAATCTGTTAGTTTAGTTTAATATAAAAATTGTTCGCAATAATGATTTCATTTACCTTTCAAATTTCTTTGCAAGATTTCAATAAACTATTATTAGAAACTCAACTTGGATTTTTTTTTTATTTTGATATAAATTTTTATCCTTATTTTTTTATAAAGAACCTTTATTTTGATTCTTAAAATTAAAACTTGTTTATGTTTTCCATAATAAATACTGCGCAAACCCTCTGTTTCGTAGTAAATTTCTCTTACTATGACACGCTAATTTTAGTTTATTATAAACATTTTAAGATTGATAAAATGTTTTTTACTTTGTCCTACCATCAGAGATACTTAAAATGAAAACTTGTTTATGTTTCCCATATACTGCATAAACCCTGTTTCGTAGTAAACTAATATAATTTTCTTTGTTATCTATTCTTTTAGGTGAGTAAGACTGGCGCTGAAGGTACTGTTTTAGATGAAGCTAAAAATATTAACAAATCACTATCAGCTCTCGGAAACGTCATATCGGCCTTAGCAGATGGTAATAAAACGCACATTCCCTACAGAGATTCGAAATTGACGAGGATATTACAAGAATCTCTGGGTGGAAATGCTAGGACTACTATTATTATTTGTTGTTCTCCAGCGTCCTTTAATGAATCTGAAACAAAAAGTACTCTCGACTTTGGCAGAAGGTCAGTGATTAGTCAAAAGTTTCTTTGGTTGTTTTACTCTCCTTTGATTTTCTCTGTACAACTGTATTTGAGTGGTTCTATGTTTCATATTATCTACATGGTATTAAAAAAAAATCAACTATAATTCAGAATAAAGTGTTATGAATTTCAGAATATGAAGAAATGTTATAATAAACAAACATATAACTCCACCATCAAAGATATCTGTGGAAAAACGGAGGAAAAAAGTTTAAAGCATAATTCATATCTATTCGTATAATTATATTCATATATATCCACTTAAAAATGGAAAAAACGATCCAAACTGGACGCAAATCAGTTCACAAATGAAGAAAAGCAACACACAGAGAAAGAGACACACTTACAAACTCAAATTTTCGGATGATCCGTCTTCAGGAGAAAAGAGAATGGGCGACCAAGCACGCCGGAAACACAACGGCAGGAAACCAGTTTTCCTGCTATATATATATATATATATATATATATATATATATATATAATATATATATATAATATATATAAAACCGTAACAAGCGGTCTTCGTCATAGTCAACAACCCAACTGAAACACTAGATGCAGAAAATATCTGGTGAGGGGTTGAGAAGAGTGGGAGGGAAGAGTGGTACTTTAAAAGGGTGAAAGCGCAGGAAAGGACTAATGTCCAGAAAGGGATTTCTTTCCTTTCCTGCATTTTACGCCCTTTTAAAATGCCACTCTTCCTCCCACTCCTCTCAACCTCTCACCATGATGTTTTCTGCATCTAATGTTTCAGTTTTTGACTCTCACAAAGGTCGCTTGTTACGGTTGAAAGATCTTAGTCTTGTTTTCCAATTTTCATATTGTGATTTGATCATTGATTGTTATTCACGTGTTTATGTGAAATCTTTATATATATATATATATATATATATATATATATATATATATATATCATAATTCAGTTCATTTTTTATGGTATATGGAGCAAAAAGAAGAGATTTGAATAATGCTCTAAACTCTTCCTTCAATAAGTCTTGAGAATGCTGAACAATTTTCAGCAAAACATCGACTTGAAATGAGATGTTATTTATTTGTTCCTAATCCTCGATAACTAAATTAGTATTTTAACAATGGGTGGATAAGAGCTATATGAATAATAAACTAAGTTATGTTTTCTACTTTACTTCTCTTTTTTTAATTATATTTTAATTTACATTATTTGAAAAAAATATTTTATACTAGCAGACGTTGCCTTCTTTGACGGATATTTTAACAAAATTCGGAGATGATATGTTGATATTCCAAAATATGATTAGGAATAAAATAATAGAAAATATCATTATTAGCACAATCTATAACTGTCATTAGATATGGACTTTCTTTTATGTTTCGCAGCTTTAGATGCTGTGCTCAAATTTGATTTTGTTCTAGGCATACTTGGTATTTAGTACGTGAGTATGTAGGACTCACTTTTTTAAAACGAGTAAATTATGATAAACACAAACGAAATTAAAATCAACTAAAACATATACTTGCTACATTAAAAATACCTTTATATTTTTAGCTATATTCTATACCTGTGTAGGTAATCAAACAAAGTTTAAAAGTCAATAACTTCGTTTCTACGTTGAATTTCCAGTCCATTCAAATAGCTTTTAAGTTAAGCTTACACAAATCAACTGTCAAAGTTTCAGCTTGCTATGACTTATGGTGGCTGAGTTTATTTGTGACAAAAATTCTTGGACAAATAAACATAGAGAAATTTTTCTTAGGGTGGATTCGGTTTCTCTAATGTGTAAAACGTAAAGATAACTTGAAATGAATCAGTTGTAGGCAGTAATTTACAGATAAAACCTTTCTTTTATTTATATAAGAAAATAAAAGTAAAATAATATCAATAAATTTTTATGTTCTTTTTAAGAGCGAAGACAATTAAGAATGTAGTTACGGTCAATGAAGAATTAACAGCTGAAGAATGGAAGCGCCGATTCGAAAAAGAAAAGGAAAAAGTAGGAAGGCTTAAAGGGAAAATAGAAAAACTGGAGAGTGAGCTTAGCAGGTAAAGTGACTTTAAAAGTTATAAGATTAAAATTGTTGTTTATTATAAAATTGTTCATTTATTTAAAGAATCATATTACTGTTTATTTCCTCGCTGTTATAAAATAACTGCAGTGATTTTTAAATCAGGTTTAAACAAACTGAGCAAATTCCTTTTTTTTATCATTATTTACTTTTTCATTGCTGTGTTGCTGCTATATTTTTGTAATGTAATGCTATGAAAATAGTGGTTTGTGAATCTCATGGAAGCTTTTATAATGGCATACCAAGCCCCAGAAAAAAACATGCTTCTCTCTCTAATTAAATTCTCAGAATGAAGAAAACTTAGTGCTGAAATCTCAAGATTGTCAGGACCTATGTGAGATTGTTACATTTTGAATACTTTTTGACATTCAAATTCTTGCGCAATTTAGAATCCTCCGCACTATCACAAATGCTCCTTATTACATCAAAAATGATACCCTTCATAAAGACCTAAAAATTCCATTCATTCAAAATTTAACCTCTGATCGTTATAAGTCATTTCACAATAACCTTTCCTCTCACCCAAAATCCATTTGTACGAATCCTTGCTTCCTTCTCACCTTCCCAGAATCCTCCAAGACGACTCCAAAGAAGATGGCCCAGAGGTCTACTACAACGATAATATACTATAAAACAAAGTGAAAAGTTGAATTTTAAAACCAATGGGTTTCATTCTTTAGTCATGTGCATCGAAGTTATTGTTGTATAATCTCTTACTAGTTATGCTTGTTTCGCAGATTATGCTTAGTAGTATATTTGTAAATAAATTGTTAAAAAGAAGAAAAAAATTCTTGCATGCTATAATTTTCTGTTACAGTTTTTAAAAGTTATTAATCTGTTTATTTTTTGTATTGATAAATTTTCTGAATAAGTAAACAAAATAAAATCAATTGAAAAACTATTATGAAATGCCAACATTTCTAGGAATAACTAACAGTTAAGCATTAGCGAAGTAACAATGTAATGAATATACATAAAGAATAACTAATAAACATTTTACAAAGAAACTAATAAGAAGTTATGTTTGAAAAAAAATCGCAACAGAGAGGTTGTTTGAGCAGTATAAAACGAGAAAGGGAATAAAAATATTGGTTTAAATGGTTTAAAAATTACTACCTATTGTCATTTTAATTAATGAAACATTGATTGTTTAATGACGCTTTGGGTATTAAAAAAAAAAAAATAAATAAATAAAATGACGGCATATTAGCATGTGGAGACTTTTATCTCTACTGCGCCTGCGCAGAGTATTCGGAAACAACCAAACTTTGTCAAAGCGTGTTCAGAATTAGTGGTGCCTATGCATGGTAATTAAAACATTGTATGTGGTGTGTATGGATAATTACACATACATTGTGTATGGATATTATTATCATTAAAAATTTGAAGTAGATTATATCCATGATGTTTGTATTTATAGTAATGTATATAAGTTCTCATTGCAAAGCTTGTATCACATTCATATTGTGGCTTACTATTACTTTCTAGTGTTAATGAAGACAATTTTTTGATATTCCTCAATTTGGGGATTAAAAATACATCTTATTTTACTTTGTTTTTCGATACAGAAGTAGATTTTTCTTAGGTTCTATAATATCTTGTGTTCATTCATCAAAAATTGATTAAAACATTTTTTTAATAACTATATTGATAAGTTGAAAAAAAAATGTTATTTATAATATATTACTTTTGATTTAAAAAAAAACTATAGAATTATGATTGATGACTTTATTATTTTTGTAAGTTTGCTAGAAATTATTATTTCTGATTAGGTGGAGAGGAGGTGAAACTGTTAACCCTGAAGAACAGGTTAATTTACAAGAACCTGTTGAAGCTTCTACCCCTGTTGCCCCTGTCCCAGAAGTACCCAAAAGTAATACTTCCACCGAAAAACGTTAACTATATTATTATCTTTTATATTTCTTTTATAAGTGTCATATTTTGAAATATTTTTATTAAATATAAGTGATTTATATTTAAGAGAGTAGATAATGGTGATTTATTATTGTTCGATTATTGGTCAAATATCTTGTGTTTTATTTTCGATTGATATGGAAACGTTGATCCAAACGGGGTTGTTTAAAATTAAAACGGAACACAGAGCAGAAGAAAACATATTCCGTATAGCAGTATGACTTATTGAGACCTAAGAGAAGATGAAGTGACAAATGGGAAACACAACCACCGATTTCCAAGTTTAAAAGAACAAACAGAAATAATAATGAAGAAGACGGAATAGGCTTTACAAGTGCAAAATAATAAATAAGTAAAGTAATGAAAAAATGATAAGAATAGAAGGTAGTTGTGGTGTTTGTGGTTTAAACCTACTTCCATTGTTCTTTAGACTCAGGTTTCCTCAGAGGTTTTCAAAAAAGTTAACGTTTAACTAGTCTATAGCACAGTTTACTTAGTAGTCTATAGCATATAGACTACTGGTTTAAGAACCTGGACTTCAAAGTCGTTATTGAAAGGAAAATGCTGACCGTTAGTATGGATAGTAACATGCAGGTTACTGTGCTGACAGGAGGAGCTTCAGTGGAGTATTTATTCATCTTTCAACATAATCTTTCTGAAATGATGATGGTGGTAACTCCTCACGAATATGAACTAACAACTTTCTTCAAAGATCAACGTTTCATTTCTTTAGTCTCTGAATACCTCTTTAGGTCTTATTCTGATACATGAATAGTGTTCATGAATAAATACCAAGTAAAAATGTTTCCTTCTGTTACATGTCCTGTTTTAGCTTTAATTAGTAATTATAATTATCTTGTAAAATTACTGCTGTTGTTACTTAATAAGTAGAGACTTATATAATACGGTTATAATACAACATTATATTTAATTTTTGACTGGGCATAGTTAGCTCTACAGAAGGTCATAGGATGTCCTAATTCTATAGGAAATCATCGTACATCGTATATCTTCTTACTCGTTGACTGATTTCGGAATTCGTCCATCTTCTTCATAGTCATCAAGTCGGCTCTTGAAGATAGTCGTTTTTCGAAACTAAGTCGATTGACCAAAAATATATAGGAGGCGTGACTGTTTTCGATTGTACTAAATATACATTGCCACTTATAATGTTCTCCGATTTGTACATATCTTAGATACAAACTGAAGAAGAATATCACGTGTTAGAGACGCGATGTTTGTGCTAAACATTAGTTTATGTAGCTTTAATTTTTTTTTCTAATGTTAGTAGATAAACCTACTTTGGAATTTGTAGGCTATTACAGATTTATAATAATTATTATAGTTTTGACTTGTTTTTATCGTATTATGAATATGACATAAAACCAAAGGATTTTAAGAAAACAATAAAAACATCTCGTGCAAAAAGTAAAATTATTTACTCGCAAAAATGTTACTAGAATAAGTTTAGATGTGAATAGGTACCAGGTTAGCTCACTGGTTAACGTACTCGCTTTTGAACTGGTAGGCCTGGGGTTCGATACCCACCTGACCCTCTATTTATTCACGTGGGAAGTGAATAAATTTGAGCAAGTCGTTCCTCGGAGAGGACGTTAAACCGTCGGTCATCGGTCATGAGCCTGTACTATGTCAGGTAATTATTTAAGATTCTCCTTACTGTACTCTAAATACACTTGAGTTAGAACTTCCAATGTAGAATGAACAGGTAATGTGGTTCGCCCATTATTAAAATGGGGTGCCAAATAATAAATGAGTAACAATTTCCGCCCCTAGAACAGTGTTAAAAGGTTCAGGCCTTATAAGTATAGGCAAGGGAAAACAAACAAGTTTAGCTGTGAATATTTTTCCCCAATAAAAATAGGCGTATTTACATGCCTGCAGTTATCCTGGTGTATTTTTTTCTTGTGGAAATTTTAAGCAGTGTTACGTTTCTGATATTAAGCCTGCTTTAACTTTCAGTTACAGTGTTGACTCTATATGTAATAAAGTTTAAAGATTTAACATAAACACGTGAAATAACAATCAATGATCATACCACAATATGAAATGGGAAAACAAGACTAAGATCTTTCAACCATAACAAGCGGTTAGAGTCAAAAACCCAACTGGGTTTTTTCAGTTGGATTTTTGACTCTGACGAAGACTGCTTGTTATGGTTGAAAGATCTTCGTCTTGTTTTCCCATTTCATATTGTGGTTTGATAATTCATATAGTAAAGTGTATAGTGGTGTCTTCGGGTTTGAAAACTGCCTGTGGTCAATGTAAAGAACTATTAATTCTACTTGGTTACTCCGGTGAGGAGGAGGAGCAAAGATATGTGTGTGTGTATGAAAATCTGAGGAGTACTATGATTTATCAATATTTAATGGTCTTTACAAGAGCCTCAGAAAATCTTTTTACAGTTTCTCTCCGGGAGCTTTTAGTTTTCTGTCAATTGATTAGTTTTAATTGTCAACTAAGGTTCATACTTTATGTTTACATGTTATTATTATATATTTTTTTTAATGTTTAACCGATCTCCTAGGGAGTGATAATGTCAGTCGTTTACCTGCTTTTTGTTTGATCGGTGATACTACAGTTTCTACATTGGGGGAGTCCTAAATTTTTGCCTAACTCAAGTGTATTTCGTGTAGGGATCTTTATTGAGTACCTGACATTTGTTCTTGCTCGAGATCGACAGCTTAATATCCTCTCCGAGGGACGACGTGGTCAGATTTATTCACCTGCTGCGTAAATAAATCGAGGCCCAGATGGGGATTAACGTACAGCCCAGAGGCGAGTACGTTAACCACTGAGCTAACCAGGCCCTCTTATTATTATATAACTTTGCATAAATATTTGAATATTAAAATGTTTAAGAACAAGGTTTTACTTTGTTTTTGTTTTTTTTTTTTTAGCTCGTGTGGAAGGTTTACCTGTTCCTGCAACTCCTGGTGCTGGTCTCATGTTTGGCTCTTTAAGTAATGAAGAAAGACAGAAACTTGAAGAGGAAAGGGAAAGGCTTTATCAACAACTTGATGAAAAAGATGAAGAAATCAATCAGCAGTCGCAATATGTTGAGAAATTAAAACAACAAATGCTCGAGCAAGAAGATGTCAGTTTTTAAAAATAATTTACCTATTAATTGATAATCTGCTATTTCAATCAAGATATTTGTGTGTGTCCTTTATCTGGTTCTTTGTTAAGAATCAAATTCATAGTAATTATTCAGACACTGAGTTTATTCCTGATGTATATATAACATAGTATATGTATAACTGTTTATGGATAACCTATATTGTATATGTATATATGAATTAAACAACTGCAGTAAACAAATATATATAAGATACAATGGTCTAAGGTCTTTCTTTACAACATAATCAGAGAGCTAAATGAACTAAACAAAAAATATAATAACAAGTTAACCTGGTTGATTGAAGCTTTCAGTCAACCAGGTTCAGTTTCCTGAAGGCTTCAATCTACCAGGTTAACTTGTTATTATATTTTTTGTTTAGTTCATTTAGCTCTCTGATGATGTTGTAACGAAAGGCCTTGGAGCATTGTATCTAATATATATTTGTTTATTGTGGTTGTTTAATTCATATATTATATCAAGAGTTATTATTGATTATTAATTTTATATATATATAAAACATATTATATGTTATATATAACATATATACATATGTTATATATGTATAAGATTATTGTTATGAAATTTTACATATTTTTATGTCATCACTCACCAGAGGGAGGAAGTTAAATATATACAGTTAAAGATGAGAGGGTGACACTACTTCGCAGTTTTTCAACTATTACACCAGATTCTGTTACCTATTTATCGCTGTAACTGAGGAATAACGTATTTCTTGAGCAATTATATTAATAATATCTAAGAAGGAACATTGTGTTAATTAGTTTTTTTTTTGGAAATAATGATTTCAATAACTTAAAGGAACTTGTTGACATAGTTTCTTTTTATTTTTTTTTTTTCAATAGCTAATTGCTTCAACTCGACGAGACTATGAACTACTACAGCAGGAAATGAATAGGATTACTCAAGAAAATGAATGTGCCAAAGAAGAAGTAAAAGAAGTACTTCAAGCTCTTGAGGAATTGGCTGTCAACTATGATCAGAAAAGTCAAGAGGTGGATACGAAGAGTAAAGAAAATGAAAACCTTGCTGAAGAGCTTGTACACAAACAGGTATTTCTAATCAAATATTACTTGCTTGCTTCTATACGCCTACTTTTCAAGGGGAGTTTTCCCTTTAGTACTGTTCTAAGGGTGGAAATTGTTCAATATTTACTAATTTATTAGAAATATAACCCGGTTTAATGCAATATGGAGTCCTTAATTGTGTTATCTCATATTTATTATGTAGCATCATTGAATACTTGACATTGTACAGGCTCTTCTCGGCTTAGCTTTGTATTTTGTCCAAGGGATGATGTGCACAAGACTGTTTGTCTTTTGTACTAAACAAGTCCAGCGCAATTTTTTTTCTTTTTTATTTTTCATTCTGAGGTAAAATGGATAAACCAACAAAAGTCTTCACACAAATGAAATTTTATTCAACGCGTTTCGAACACTTTGTGTTCATCATCAGGAAGACATCATCTTCCTGATGTCGAACACAAAGTGTTCGAAACGCGTTGAATAAAACTTCATTTGTGTGGAGACTTTTCTTGGTTTATCCATTTTACCTCAAAATGAGTAAATACCACACAATTACGGTTTGCACAACTAATGATTTTTTATTTTTGTATGATAGGATACTTTGACTACAATTTGATGTATGTAGAAGTAATTTTGTTTCAGGGTTTCTCCTTTAGCTTTTTTCATTTTGTAGAGGAAATCGGGTAGACACCCATTGGTGGCACTCTGTTAACTATATTTAATCTAACGTAGTACAATCAGTTATTATGTGGTATTTACTCATTGTTAGGTAAAAAGCTAATGAAATGGTCTCCACATACAAAAATTTAATAGTATAAATAACTACGTGTTCGAAACGCGTTATTTATACCATTAAATTTTTATATGTGGAGACCATTTCATTAGCTTTTTACCCTATATTTAATCTTTATTACGATAGAACAGGGGTTCTCATGCTCCCTTGGCCCATTCACTCCTTTTGCTATTCCCACCTCCCCCACCTCCTCTTCTTTCAAGGTGGTATATACACTTTTACTACTTTACATTGATTATGTTTATAACAGAATTTTATAAATTCAATGCAAATTAAATTTATTGATGGATAGATAAAATATCAATTCAATCAAAATAATATTTTTTAATCTATAATTAAGAGGTCAAAACCTATAATAGCTTATCTCAGTCTGTAAAATCACTGTCACAATTCACCCCCTGAAAACCCAAAATTCACCCCTGGGTGGTGAATTTCACCCCCCATTGAGAACCCCTGCGATAGAAGGGGTCACGTGGCCATTGCCGTTTTAGCCGTCTTTCGAGGTTTGTGGGGATTACTAGCAGAGAAAGATTTTGAACAAGTGGGTTTGGATGAGTTGAAAGTTTACAGTAGAATCGTTTGTAACGAACGGTCTTTTGCGAAGTCGCGAACGAAGGGGACTTTAAGATCAATGGTGAATGATTGTGTTTGGAACGTAAAATAGGTGATGTGAGAGTTTTCTAAGTATTTTTGATTGAATGGCTTGTATAGGACGAATATTTGAAGGTTTGCCAGAACCCCAAAGTTCGGAAAAAATCTAGGTTCATTAAGAAGATTTGAATCTGTAATGTTCAGTAGTAAAGGCAAGCATGCTTCCTGTTGGATCATACCAGCTTGAAATGATTTCATAGTCCAAATCGTATTCTTTATATGTTACTGTAATTCTTTTATTCTGAATAGTTGTTGACTATTTTGTGTGTTTTTTTTATAGAGTATGCTAAATACGACCTCATCCGAACTTCAGCAACTGAAAGACATGTCCTCCCATCAAAGAAAGAGAATAACCGAAATGCTGTCCAACTTGTTAAAGGATTTGTCTGAAATCGGTGCTGCTTTGGGCGGATCTGACAACGAAATAAAGGTAATAAAATTTAGATGAGGTTATTTAGCATACATTGAAAATGGCAGTATCAGAGGAAAAAGAATCGTTGATCTGTATTTGAAATTATCAAATTATAAAAATCGTTTTGTCACCTGCGTTATGTCGTTTTAAATCAATGATCAAATCATAATATGAAATGGGAAAACAAGACTAAGATCTTTTAAACGTAAGAAGTGATCTTCGTCAAAGTCAAAAACCCAACTGACTTTAACTATCAACTCAGTTGGGTTTTTGACTCTGACGAAGACCGCTTGTTACGGTTGAAAGATCTTAGTCTTGCTTTCCCATTTCATATTGTGGTTTGATCATTGATTGTTATTTCACGTGTTTATGTGAAATTTTTTTATAGTTTTATATTAATAAAGGTAATCAGTAAATCATTGCTGCCCCTCCTCTATTTCATGCTGTACCAAAAGAGTTGCATAATTGAAATTTAAATTAATGATTAGCGACTTCATTCGAAATTTTAATGAATACAAAATTCAGTAAGTTGTGTTTCCTCATTACGCTTCACGAACAGATTTGTGCCCAGCTTGGGTGGGGCCGTAGAACTGACTAGGAGAGTACAGTGTTGCCACTCATGTTCTGAAGCACTTTGTTAACTTTATTCTCCAACATGATAACAACAAAATGGTGATTTACGGCCAACCATGTACTTACATATAGGTCAGGTGAATGTATGGGTAGTTCATTGTTTTTTTTTTAACTTGTGGTAATCATATCAGTCATGCCTTAAACTTTGCAACTGATTAAATCTTTTAGTTATTGATAAGATTAGAATATTTCAATTTTATTTTCTGAATGAAAGGTTAGTCAAAATGCAGGTTAAGAGAATAGTAGTTATTAGTAAAGAAACTCAGTCAATATAAGAATATTGAAAATAGTTTTAAGTTTGTGGCTGAAGTAGGAAGTAAGAGGGATTTGTGTGTGACTTGAAGATGACCTATGAGGGTCGAAAGTTTTTAACGTTGATTGTCATTAGTGATAGGTAGATATAGTTAGTAATAATGTAATTCAATACTGTTTGACTGTAGAATAACGTGGGAGTTGTGCTATTTCTAAATGCCTCTTACAAAAAATGAGGGAGGGGATGGTTATAATCCAGCACTCAGTGCGAAACAGTAAGGAAGGTTCAAGCTATTAGTAAGAAAGTCAACACAGAAGTTCCTACAAAGTTAATGAAATATTTTGCGCATACCTAATAGTGCTATAGAGAAATACAGCGAACATTTGGCCTGCGTGAAGTGTGTGTCTTTTTTTTTAGATCAAGTTTATAAAATCCCTATCTAGTGTAATTTTTCTTTCATTTTGGTCACAAAAGTAGTATATTTTAATTTTCTAATATCTTCAAATTTATTTTTATCGTCTAAATTATTATTATTATTGTCATCACAATTAAATGCTTTCTTTTTTTTTTATTTCTAGACATCCCCCGAAAACAATGGTAAATTAGAAGAAGAGTTCACTGTAGCGAGGCTTTACATATCAAAAATGAAGTCAGAAGTCAAGAACTTGGTTCAGAGGTGTACTGGATTAGAAACTTTCCAGGTTGATTCAAACAAAAAAGTAAGTTTTAGTCTGAACATAATTTGCATAGTATCAAAGTAATACCTTGAATTGAATTTTTGAGGAATAAGTAGCCAAAACTAAAAAAAAAAAATAATTTTTATTGAAGAGGTTAATATTACTTGGGAGCCAGACTCGCATTTGGTGTTGAACTATTTGGCGACACCATGACCATTGAAGCATTGAAGCTGCATTGAAGATTAGGTTTTCGGCGTTATCAGTGACTGCACCTGTGGAGAACATGAAGAGGTTTACTACGATCTCACTCGGGATGCATCTTCACTACTGCTGAAGAGCGAGAATGTGGCCGTCTGACCACATAACCCGAAAGCTAGGGGTTGTCATGACCAGTAGAGCCTAGCTACATTGAAGGTTGGGTTTTCGGCGTTATCATAGACTGCACTGTGCAGACTATGAAGAGGTTTACTCTTCTCTTACTCTAGGTGCATCTTCACTACTGCTGAAGAGCGAGAATGTGGTCGTCTGACCACATAACCCGAAAGCTAGGGGTTGTCATGACCAGTAGAGCCTAGCTACATTGAAGGTTGGGTTTTCGGCGTTATCATAGACTGCACTGTGCAGACTATGAAGAGGTTTACTCTTCTCTTACTCTAGGTGCATCTTCACTACTGCTGAAGAGCGATAATGTGGTCGTCTGACCACATAACCCGAAAGCTAGGGGTTGTCATGACCAGTAGAGCCTAGCTACATTGAAGGTTGGGTTTTCGGCGTTATCACAGACTGCACTGTGCAGACTATGAAGAGGTTTACTCTTCTCTTACTCTAGGTGCATCTTCACTACTGCTGAAGAGCGATAATGTGGTCGTCTGACCACATAACCCGAAAGCTAGGGGTTGTCATGACCAGTAGAGCCTAGCTACATTGAAGGTTGGGTTTTCGGCGTTATCACAGACTGCACTGTGCAGACTATGAAGAGGTTTACTCTTCTCTTACTCTAGGTGCATCTTCACTACTGCTGAAGAGCGATAATGTGGTCGTCTGACCACATAACCCGAAAGCTAGGGGTTGTCATGACCAGTAGAGCCTAGCTACATTGAAGGTTGGGTTTTCGGCGTTATCACAGACTGCACTGTGCAGACTATGAAGAGGTTTACTCTTCTCTTACTCTAGGTGCATCTTCACTACTGCTGAAGAGCGATAATGTGGTCGTCTGACCACATAACCCGAAAGCTAGGGGTTGTCATGACCAGTAGAGCCTAACTGCATTGAAGGTTGGGTTTTCGGCGTTATCACAGACTGCACTGTGCAGACTATGAAGAGGTTTACTCTTCTCTTACTCTAGGTGCATCTTCACTACTGCTGAAGAGCGATAATGTGGTCGTCTGACCACATAACCCGAAAGCTAGTGGTTGTCATGACCAGTAGAGCCTAACTGCATTGAAGGTTGGGCTTTCAGCGTTATCACAGACTGCACTGTGCAGACTATGAAGAGGTTTACTCTTCTCTTACTCTAGGTGCATCTTCACTACTGCTGAAGAGCGAGAATGTGGTCGTCTGACCACATAACCCGAAAGCTAGTGGTTGTCATGACCAATAGAACCTAGCTACATTGAAGATTGGGCTTTCAGCGTTATCACAGACTGCACTGTGCAGACTATGAAGAGGTTTACTCTTCTCTTACTCTAGGTGCATCTTCACTACTGCTGAAGAGCGAGAATGTGGTCGTCTGACCACATAACCCGAAAGCTAGTGGTTGTCATGACCATAGAACCTAGCTACATTGAAGATTGGGCTTTCAGCGTTATCACAGACTGCACTGTGCAGACTATGAAGAGGTTTACTCTTCTCTTACTCTAGGTGCATCTTCACTACTGCTGAAGAGCGATAATGTGGTCGTCTGACCACATAACCCGAAAGCTAGGGGTTGTCATGACCATAGAAGCCTAGCTACATTGAAGATTGGGCTTTCAGCGTTATCACAGACTGCACTGTGCAGACTATGAAGAGGTTTACTCTTCTCTTACTCTAGGTGCATCTTCACTACTGCTGAAGAGCGAGAATGTGGCCGTCTGACCACATAACCCGAAAGCTAGGGGTTGTCATGACCAGTAGAGCCTAGCTACATTGAAGGTTGGGCTTTCAGGCGTTATCACAGACTGCACTGTGCAGACTATGAAGAGGTTTACTCTTCTCTTACTCTAGGTGCATCTTCACTACTGCTGAAGAGCGATAATGTGGTCGTCTGACCACATAACCCGAAAGCTAGGGGTTGTCATGACCAGTAGAGCCTAGCTACATTGAAGGTTGGGCTTTCAGCGTTATCACAGACTGCACTGTGCAGACTATGAAGAGGTTTACTCTTCTCTTACTCTAGGTGCATCTTCACTACTGCTGAAGAGCGATAATGTGGTCGTCTGACCACATAACCCGAAAGCTAGGGGTTGTCATGACCAGTAGAGCCTAGCTACATTGAAGGTTGGGCTTTTCAGCGTTATCACAGACTGCACTGTGCAGACTATGAAGAGGTTTACTCTTCTCTTACTCTAGGTGCATCTTCACTACTGCTGAAGAGCGAGAATGTGGTCGTCTGACCACATAACCCGAAAGCTAGGGGTTGTCATGACCAGTAGAGCCTAGCTACATTGAAGGTTGGGCTTTCAGCGTTATCACAGACTGCACTGTGCAGACTATGAAGAGGTTTACTCTTCTCTTACTCTAGGTGCATCTTCACTACTGCTGAAGAGCGAGAATGTGGTCGTCTGACCACATAACCCGAAAGCTAGGGGTTGTCATGACCAGTAGAGCCTAGCTACATTGAAGGTTGGGCTTTCGCGTTATCACAGACTGCACTGTGCAGAGTACGAGTATGAAGAGGTTTACTCTTCTCTCACTCGGGGTGCATCTTCACTACTTTTTGAAGAGCGAGAAGAATTTTATTGGGGAATTTCAATATAGATGTGGTTTAAATACCACACTATAACAGATTGCACGTGTAATTAATCAAAGGATTTATTTTGATCGTAAATACTTGTCATATGTTTCATTCTATTTTTCTCAATAAATAAGCTTACATCTGTCATCGCTTTACACTGGATGTGACTAAACTTATTAAGGTTAAATCTGTATATTTCAAGATAGAAGAATGTGTAGTTGCATTCGTAAAAGCTGTTTCTTCATGGTTCCATATTTATTTTGTAGATCATCGAATATGAAAAGGATTTGGCTGAGTCTAGATTGCTAGTTTCTCAGCATGAGGCAAGAATGAAATCGATGCAGGAGAGTATGAGGGAATTGGAGAACAAGAAGAGAACCCTGGAAGAGGAGTTGGATTCTCTGAGGGAGGAATGTGCCAAAATGAAGGCTGCAGAACAGGTGAGATTTTAATTATAGAATCTTTAACAACTTATCATTGACCTCATGTTAAAATACAAACGTGTCAATCATCTTATAAATCATTAATCATATCAGTGATGCTTTAGCAAATTTAAACATTTTGCACTACATTCCATTTTATGGCTCAAATAATGACAAAAAAAAATACTTAATATTGATATGAGCTTCTCGACCACTGATATTTCAAATTCACAGAAGGGGTTCTTGAGGATTTTGGTCATAAACATGCAACTCCTGATTATATGCCTGACAGTTTCGTCAAAAGTTGTTTTGACATTTTCAAGGCTAAAAAACAATTTGTTAACGACGTAAGTAGAGCAAGACAAATACATCCACGGAATACCAACCAATTGTTTAAACCTAATTACTTATTATTAATTATTTAGACAACAAAACCCAATTTTCAAACAGATAAGCACACTATTATAAAACTAATTGTAATAGTGTGCTTATCTATTTGAAAATTGGGTTTTGTTCTCTGAATAATTAATAATAAGTAATTAGGTTTAAACAACAAATGTCTGTTTTTAAATAATGAATAATAACACTGGGTATTTTATGATCCTTTTGTGGTTCTCTTGTTACTGAATTTTTTGTTTGTTTGGTTTGTTTCCTGTTGTTTGGTATTCCGTGGATGTATTTGTCTTGCTTTACTTATGTCGTTAATAAATTGTTTTTTAGCCTTGAAAATGCCAAACAACTTTTGGCGAAACGTCGGCATATAATCAGGAGTTGTATGTTTATGACCAAAATCCTCAAGAACCCTTCTGTGAAAAAAATTATTGTTTTTTTTTCTCTGTCTTGGATCTATTAAAGAAAAAAATCGTAGAAGTAATTACTAAAGTTATTAGTAACAATTGTAGAGATTATATAAGGTGTCCATACTGCTGATTGGAATGAGGGAAAGAAAAACACAGTCTGCACTCAAAAAATTTTGAGTTCATATAAAATATGAACAAAAAATGTGAAACTGAATACAGAAAACTCAACCAAAATAATAATTAAGAAGAGTTACTTACACTGCCTTAGTAAGGAGATGTGGAGTGGTCAAGGACATTCCTTCCTTCCTTGAAGATGAACACTAAGTGTTCGAAACGCATTGTTGTTATGGAGACTTGGTTTTTCTTCCCTTTATTCTAATCATGAGTAAATACTACGCAATAAAGGATTGTGTAGTTCTTGGGTTGATCCATACTATTTTTTTTTTTAAATGTTTTCTTGTTCTGAAAATTTTTTTTATGATGAACAATCGAATTGGGAATAATTTTCTAATTTTTGGATTTTCCATTTATAAAATGGAGATATACATCTTCTATAATAATAAGAACATAAAAAAATTTTTTAGAATTTGTTTAAAATATTTTTTTCAAACTAATACAAACTTTGATATAATCTTAAATGAACCAGTATTGTAATCTTGAAGCAGTTCAGTCAGTTCCTGTGTTCATTAAGCGTCAACGTGGTTTAATGCTACCATCATTGTTACTCTCCCATAATAACTGTACGTAGCCTGGGATGTGGAGTTAAACAGGAGTAATAGTCTTTTTTTTTTTACTTTACTATAAGAAAAGTATTGTGATAGTGAAAAAATTCGACCTCGAGATTTTGACGGAATTACATGTTTTTTAAGGCCCCAGAAGTCGTTTTATGAAGTTTTCTCGATGATGTCTGTGTGTATGTGGGTGGGATATGTATCCAGAATCATTGATGGATGAAAATGATATTATACAAAAAAAATGGGCCTCATAGTGTCGATAAACCCTATTGTTTGGGAGTAATTATGCATGATAGGAAAGTCACTTTCACTTTCTTTGTCAAAAACCTGTTTTTAGACAACATTTTTTTCTCTTAAACTACCAATTCTAGAGTCTTTAAAATTTAGCATTATCTTTGAGGCCAGGAAAGCAATAAAACAAAAATATCATCAGATTTTTAAAACAACAGCAAATATTTTGTATTATGTTTATTTATAAACTAAAATTAAAATAAATTTACAAACAGTCGATAAATGTGTTTCATTTATATTATTCTCATTAAATAAACTTACATCTCTCTTCTCCTTACACAATGTGTGAATAAACTTCTTAGGGTTAAATCTATTGTGTATTTCAGGACAGAAGAATGTGTAGTTTTATATTTTTATATTTTATTTTCATAGTAAATATCATTATGTTTTATTTTTTCTACACTGTACAAACTATGGAGGAAAAACTTTTTGTTACAACGTTTAGACCTAAAATTTGTATTCTGTCTTTTAAATTAATTAGATGATTAGGTTAAATGATGATGCAAACCAAAATATGAATATCCTGGTTTTTTTTTCTGCCAGGTTGGAGCGGCTTCAGTTCTTGAAACAGAAAAAGCAAATACAATGCGAGAAGCTTTGGAAAAACAAATGGACCAATTGAGAGATGCCCATCAAAAACAAGTTGGCCAACTAAGAGATGAAATATCTGAGAAACAGCAGCTCATTACTCAAGTCAAGGAGTAAGTGATTTTAACATTGTAGTGAATGTACTGTGTTATAGAGGGTTTGAAGAATTCTTAGTGGTATAACGAGCCTAGAAATAAACCAAATGAGAATCTTTGACAGTTCAGTGTTTTTTTGACCTAAACATTAGGGTAGTTTGATTTGTCTTTGTCAAAGCATTTGTAGGAAATTAGAGATAGTACAGTAATCCCTCGCGAGCTCGCGGTTCAGTGTTTCGCGGGGTTCTGAAATGTTCAATTGAAAATTAAAAAATATAAAAAAATATTCAACTGTAGTTGCAGTAAAAATAAAAATACATAATGAAAAAGTTCAGTAGTTAGTATTAGAGAAGAAAATATACAGGATTCTTCTTGTACGATCGAGAAAGATATCAAAAAACCAGTGATTTGCTGGGTCAAAATATATTCTACAGCATTAGATTAAAGGTTAATAAAAGCTATTAAAAATATTCAATCAAGACTAAAAATTAATGAAAAATATTAAAACATAATCAATTGTAACAAGAGAATATTAAAAATATCAAAAAATAGAACTAAAAAAATAGGCCTTTTCATCTATAAATTAAAATAAAGGATAATTGCGAATTTTTTTTATTTTATTTACTTGCGTTATTATTTATTGTACAATACATTAAGGGTATAATTCTCTCTCTCTTTCTCTCTTATAGTCGGTAAAGACGTAATTTTTTTTATTGATTATTTCTTACTTTTTTCTTTTTGTTTTTCATTTCAATTTACAATACAGTACAGTATTCAGTAAGGTCAGGATTCTCTCTCTCTGTTGGAAAGGTCGTTGTTTGAGCTTTAGAGGCTTTTATATAGGCGCGTCCATTATTCGCGGATTTTCGCTTTTCGCGGTTGCCTTCGGACCCCATTATCCGCGAAAAGTGAGAGATTACTGTATTATCTCCTTGAGTCGCTGGACAAGATTTTATTGTTCCTCCTAAGAGTCATTGCTTTTATATTTCTTTCTTCCTTACTTCACTTACAGGTTGAAATATTAAAAATGCCGTATTTATATTTGTTATATAAACATTTTAATTTTTGCCCATGAACATTTTCATACATGAACTATCTCTATACACCAGGGTGGTGTATATATCATCTGGTACATTCATATGTTTGAATCTCTCTATATACCAGGCAAAACCGTTCAAAAGCTTCAATATCTTTTAGCATTAATATGCTGATACTGACGTAGAACCACTTAACTGCATAATTAATATTATATTTTAAATTTTATTGTTTCTTAATTATTATTTTGTGGTATCACAAGGGGCCTATGTGTGTTCTCTCTAGGGACGGCCACTGTAACCTAACCTAACCTTAATTATTATTTTAAATAAATATTTGGTTGTTCAAGCTGATTATGTGATTATTACTTTTCTTTTCCATTGAGGGTGATAATGGCACTGCGTTATAAGAACTATTTACCCCCCCCCCCCCCCCCCTTACTTCAGTTAGTTTCAACGCCTCCAAGAAGCTCAGCACTTTTGCTGGGTCCAATGGTAACAGTTCTATAGTTTCGTTGAGTGTCCCGAAACACCTGCCTCTGTGTAGCAAAGTGGCTTACAGTCAGCCAGCAGGTGTAACGGTGTCTCTTCCTCAAAGAATCTGCAAGAATCAGTCTATCATTGATAATGTTCATTCTTCGCAGATGGTCATTAAGTTTGCAGTGACCGTTAGAAATCCGGTTAAATTCCTGCTTCTTTCCATACAATACAAAATTTGCCTATTTTCAAACTTATTGAGAAGTATCTTTGGTTGTCTGTGTCCTGAAAGAGAATCCCAGTATTGCTTCCTGTTTTCCATATCCTCTTTCCTAAAGAGTTCTTGTATAGTGTGCTGTCCTATACCACAATATGGTCCTGGACTAATATGCGGTTTTCGAGCACCTTCCTTTGCAAGTTCGTCTGCTCGTTCATTTCCCTCTACTCCTGCATGTCCTGGCACCCAGTAGAGTGAGATCCTGTTCCTCATACACAGAGATTGTTTATTTTTGCAGTTCAGGATTATTCTTGCTTGAGTATCAGACATAATTGATATAGTCGTATGTCTGATCTTATATCCTTTATCCCATTATTACTTGAAATAAATATCATTTATTATTGTATAATGTTTATTATTGTATACTTTTTTTCTAATAATTTTAAAACTATGTTTAAAGAATATCATAAAAATGTTTTAGTGAATGCCAGAAATATAACCTGGCTTACCAACAACTTCAACAAGACTATGAGAAGTTGAAACAGGATGAAATGGAAAAGAGCAACAAACTGCAAGAACTAATGTAAGTATTGAATGATTTTACATAATATTTATGTAATGTTAAATTATTTAAGGTATACAATCAAATATACTATTTCAAAGTTTTTTATATTTCTTTGGAAGCATCAATATTTAGCTGTAATTATTTTCATCTTATTAGCTTAAATGAATTGTCAGTAGTAAATTAATATATTAAAAAATAATTAATTTAAGAAACAATGAATGGTTAGGTAATTAGTATTGCTCATTAATTTGGAAAGGTACAATATTTCTTTAGCAATAATAATTGAAATCAATTAGTGTGTATTATTTATATCTATTGAAGAACAATACTGAATGTTTTAAACATGTGTTTGAGAAGTTTTGAATTGTGAAGAATCTTCTTCAGATTTGATAAATATAATCAAGTTGTTATTAACATTTTGGACTGCTCTTCATACTTATTGGGAAAATGTTTGGATTTGTCTTCAGTGGATTAACAACACCAAAAGTTTGTCTTTGTGGTTTAGAGCTCTTTTTCAAACATTATAAGAAAAAAAACAGTTTTGTAATATAGTTTAGGCTTCATGGACATCAAATTTATAAAAAACGAAGAAAAAAACTCATTTTTTATGAGTAAAGATATAAAACTAGAGAAGCATTATTTTGATCTTTGAATATTGTTACACAAATTAAGGATTAATGCAAAACCAAAAGAGTTGAATTAAAAATGAACAACAGAAGAAGGGAACAATATTCTGGAATTGAAGAAAGAGATGGAATTTTTTCTTTTGGAGATGTTTTTACTTTTTTGTTGTTGTACTTTGTTATAAGGAGAGGGACAATTTTTCTTTTTTCTGTTGTTTGAAGACAAGTGAATTTTTGCCTCTTTCTATATTGTGATATAGTAGATGACTTTCTAAAAATCTTTATTTACTGTAATTGTCGTGGTCAAGACATTTTTTTTATGAACAATTTATTAAATGTTAGTTTAGTGTTATTAAGAAAATTACGTTTTAAGCATATCTATTGGTCATTTCTCAGGTTGAATTTGCCTTTTAGGAAAGGAGGTAGATATGTGGTTATAAACGATTTATGAAATGTTAGTTCAGTTTTATTAAGCAACTTTAATTGTTTATATCAAGGATATTCTACAAGTCTATGATCAGGGTATTATTGACAGATCGCGTGGCATTAAACAAATTAATGTCATCAGTATAATTAGATAAATAATTAGTATAATTAGTATAATAAATTATTAGTATAACCAGTTAATTAATAATTAATTCATCCCGATTGATACACATGAAGGCTAGTCGAATGAATTATGATTTTTTGATACTTAGGTCCCTGTGTCCCTGTGCAACGGCATAAGTAGTTCTAAGCGTAATAAAGCTAATATGCTATTCATTAAGTTGTCTTTTACTCTTTACTTTAATTTTTTCTTTTCAAATTAAGAAAGGGTATAAAAATGAGGGGTGACTGGATAGAATAAGAAGGAAAAAGTATAACTTTCATGTGAAAGGTTATTTTTCGATAAAAGTTATTTTTCATCGAGAAAAGGTTTTTTTCGATGAAAAATTACATATTTCATCGTAAATTGTAACAATGCTCAATATATTTATAAATAAACTTTAAATTGCACAAAGCACGACACAGAAAAAAGAATAAAAAGCACACTTACACAGAATTCTCAATATTTCGAACTGTTGTTCGTCATCAGGAGTAGACTAGAAGAGAGGACGAAGTGAGAGAGATCTCTCCACTTTGAAGTGACGGAGCGCGAATGAAATTAATTCTTTATGAATATTTACTATTATAATATATCGAGAAAAGGTTTTTTTCGATGAAATATTACATATTTCATCAAAAATTGTAACAATGCTCTATATATTTATAAATAAATCATTGTCTGGATCATTATGACTTGTTCATTTCATAAGTAGTTCGCATGCAGATAATGTATGAGCACCCCCTGCTTTGTGTGACAATCTGAGGCTAATAGATCGTAATTATTTGCAAGGTTGAACCAAGAGAGGAGGGAGCAGGCAAGAAAGGATTTGAAGGGCTTGGAAGATACTGTTGCCAAAGAATTGCAAACTCTACACAACCTTAGGAAACTGTTTGTGCAGGACCTTCAGGCTCGAATCAAAAAGGTAAAAGGAGAAAGTGAAAAGTCCTTGTGGGAAGTCGTCGACATTTTGTGTGAAACAGGAAGGATTACTAAAACTATTTCCTTTCAGTTTAATCAGAATACTAATAAAATACTCGATTCATTATCGTATAGGAAATCTGTGCGCATCTTTTCTTTTTCCCGTTGTTTGTCATTCACATTACTATCCCAAATTCGTCCTCAGTGCTGTGATTTTATTATAATATGACCCACAGTAGTTGTCGTATAAAATCTCAAAATTTACAAGTAATAGCATAACTTGCCTACAAGTAGTTACATCATTCCTTCATCAATATTGATCAAAGAAATGATATTTTCATCCAATCATATGATATCATCATCAACATCATCCCAGCGCAGCATATATCATATGACTCTACAGCAAAGTCAATGATAATTAATAGCAATTATTCCATTTTTGTCTTAGTTTTTGTTAAATGCTTTTGTTATAAATATGATTCTTCAAGTTAAGTTTCCTTTATAGTAGTCCCATATATTTGAAAACGTTTTAGCCGGTAAGTTTCAAACATTTGATTTGACTAATATTAATCTATGTGATTTTATGAGTACGGAGTCCTGTATAGTGTGAATACATTTACAAATAATAGAACATTATTAAAATAGGTTTTGAGATTTTTTGAGGGTTTTGGTCTGGATATTAAAGAGCACTTCTTCGCCATCGTTTCGACATATATTTATGTCCTCCTCAGGACTAAAACATTAATACATTGAACACAATTATTACTATATTAGGTCTCTATTGTTTGCTAATATTTAACAAAAAGGTAAACATATTAGTAAGGTAACACATTAAAAAGGTAAACATATTAGCAAACATTAGGCCTAATGTAGTCGTAATAATTCTGCTCAATGTATTAATGTTTTAGCCCTGAGGAGGACATAAATATATGTCGAAACGTTGGTGAAGAAGTATTCATTAATATCTATGCCAAAACCTTCGAAAAATCTCAAAACCTGTGAATATAGAGTGATCAAGAAACAAACAGCATGATTATTAAAATATGTTTTCTATTTTTATGCTAAAGTAATAAATAAAATAGGGAAAAAAATATGTTCAAGCTAACCATCAAATGGAAGCAAAATTTGAAATGTGTTTATAAAACACTGTTCTAAATTTGTTTTATTTAAAAAATGTCTCATGGGTAGGGATTCTCTCCATAATGCAGTGATAGAGTGAACATGAAAAATATTTCGCCTCTTAATCCATCTCTATCGAAACTTATGAGTTTCATTGAAATGTTGCATTTTCAAAATCTAACGGTTATTCTTATATTTAATAACACACCTCATATGCTTCTATTCTACTCAATGTTCTAATAGATTAAAGGAAACAGAAACGTTAACTTCAATCTAGTATTAATGTGAAATTTAATTATCTTTTCTCCATTTGTTTCAAATGAAATATAATTTACAAGTTTGTTTATTTTTTTGTTTACAGAGCGTAACAACAGAAGACGATGACGACGGTGGTTCATTGGCACAAAAACAGAAAATTTCATTCCTTGAAAATAATTTAGATCAACTAACAAAGGTTCACAAACAGTTGGTGAGAGACAATGCTGACCTTAGGTGTGAACTTCCCAAGCTGGAGAAACGACTTCGTGCTACCATGGAGCGAGTCAAGGTGACCTTCTCTCTCTCTCTCTCTCTCTCTCTCTCTCTCTATATATATATATATATATATATATATATATATATATAAAGATTTCACATAAACACGTGAAACAACAAACAATGATCAAACCACAATAAGAAATGGGAAAACAAGACTAAGATCTTTCAAATTAAGATCAGTTCAATATAGACAAAGAAACATAGAGAAATCAAAAGAACACACTTTCAGTCTCAGAGACTGTATATATTATATATACTAAGATTTCACAGTATAAAAGTAGATAAAAAATCAGTATCAGTACCATTGTAAAAAATTCAGAGATGTCACTAAGATATTTCAATAAAACAAAACAACTGGTCTTTACTAGTTCGAATGTGGTCCTAAGAGACTGGTTGTTTTAGTTGAATGATCTTAACCCCGTATCTGAATTTCATACTGTGCTCTAAAATATATATATATATACACACTTTTTCGATGAAAATACGATCCGAAATGTGCAAATACAGTTCAATGTACATAAAGAAACATAGAGAAATTAAAATCACACACTTACAGTCTCTAATTTTCGGTTGAACCGTCTTCAGGAGAGATAAGAGAGGAAAACCAAGCGCACTGGTACAGAGACGGTTGGGTCTCCAACCGTCCTGAAGACGATTCAACCGAAAATTAGAGACTGTAAGTGTGTGTTTTTAATTTCTCTATGTTTCTTTATGTACATTGAACTATATATAAGAAATCAATATTAAAAGTAGTAAACGAAATGGAAAAACATTGAGAGGAAGATGGAGCAAACAAGTCTAAAATCAAAACTGCTAGTTTGCAATTATTGTTAATACTATAGTGAGTTCGCTTTTAAAACATTCTGTCTATTGTTCATGTAAGTCTAAAACATTTTGATAAGTAATTAATAAGCGCTATGCATAATATAATAATAATTAAGTGGTTTAGTGATAAGATAATTAAGTGTATAGTAAACAAATTAAGAGCTATTATATCCAATAAGAACTGTAGTGAAAACACTTGTAAAGTTGGTTTAATTGTTACCTCAGCACCTCGGAAGAACAATAATAAACCTTATAAACAAAAAATTATTGGTCATTACTTCTGAAGTAATTATATAATATTATGTTTATCATATTGTTATCTCATAATAGCTATGGTCTTTATTACTTGTATATAGAAGGATTTTTCTTAACTTAATGATAATATTGTTATTTTTTAAAGGCTTTGGAAACAGCTTTGAAAGATGCTAAGGAAGGTGCTATGAAGGATAGAAAACGCTACCAGTACGAAGTAGACAGAATCAAGGAGGCTGTGAGACAGAAGAACTTGGCGAGGAGAGGGCCTTCAGCTCAGATTGGTAAGTTTTACTTTCAACAAATTAGATTTTAGTTTATATAATGCTGCCTAATAGTCCATGTAGCGCAGAGTTAAGGGGGTCCAAAAAATATCAAAGTTTAAAAAGTAACGAATGATAGTTAAAAAAATGTCTATGACTCTAGACTACGGAAAGCGGAAGAAAAAACCCCCTTGGACATTTTTACAGTCTCTTGTAAGGTCCAAAGATTACTGCATTTCGTTCTTCTTTGAGTTTGTAGAGAGAAGGCAGATCTTTGTTTTTTTTTTTTGTAAAGAATAAAAAACAAATACATATATATGTGGGAATGGTGTTTTTCAAAGAAAATATGTTAGGTAGCTTAGTATTTCAGAAAGAATAATAGAAGCTAAGTAGATTAGCAGGGCATGAACTCGTAAATAATGCCTCTTTTAAATCGGGAAAGCTTAAAGAATTTACTTTTTCAGTGTTAAAATGTCAAATATTGAAGACTTTTATCAAACATGGAAACTCGCTTACTCATTGAGTGGAAAAGTTGTGAAAACGTAGGAAACTTCTTAAATATTGCTGTTTAAAACCTTCTCAATCCTTGAGAAGAATCCTTGAGAACAACTCTCTCTGTGCACACTATTTGAGAAACACTGCGTTAGATGGATGTCCAACACAAATACTATTTCCTTAGATAGAGGAAATTGTGTTAAAAACACAAATTTTAGTTCCTTAGATGAATAATGTAGTTCTAATATAAATCTTATATTTATATTAGAGCACTTACTTTAAATTAGAGCAGCGTTGCAAAATTGCTCTATAACAAGATGTTTTTCGGTCTCCAACTGCAGTTTTGTGCAAGTTTTTTTAGAAACTTTTCTGGCCGTCACACTATTACAACGCGTAGCACAATTTGCACTATTCGTGATAAGTTTCTTAAAAGGGGTTTACTAAAATCTGTAAATTCGTATGTTGTATAAAAACCAACATGATATATAAAACACATTCGAGCAAAATCATCCTTGATATAAACTTAAAGCCCTTGATGTGAGGTGTCAGGCATTTCGGACGACCAAGTACAATTCAAAGTATTCTAACAACTATAGACTATTGGTTTTAGTCTCGCCCTAGGTGTTTCAGGTGGACCACAAGAAATGCAGGCTCGTTTCATGAAGGAAAACTAGGTCGAACTTTTGTGATTCTTTAAATAAGTGAGGCAATTGAGACAGAGAAAAAAATATCAATTGAGGCGATTCATGATAGAGTTATTTTATGAATCAAGCTAATGAAACTAAATAAATTAATGCATGTGCCTACGACCTTAACTATGTTGAATATATCGGTACCCGTTGAGCAACATTGGTTAGCAGTTGAATGACAACATCATGCGTCATAGACTCCCCTGGTTATGTTCCTTGCCCTTAGTTTGAAAGGGTGCCGATCATAAATGAGCCACAATTTCGCTTTTATAAAGCTGGGAATGAGTACACATCAGCATAACAGAGATTTTTAGTGATCATGAGATATTGTGATCATACTGAAGGGTTTTTGTGAATATTCGATGTAACCTCAACGATGTCTTCAAATAAAAAGAAAATTAGTTTAGATATGAGATCTTGAAAGTGAACAAACATTGCAAAAATGAAAATAATTTAGATATCCCATTTTAACTGTAAAGTGATGAATCAAACCATAAACGATTTTAATAGTTCCAAAGAAGATCAATGCGTTTGGACGAAAAAACGCATTTTTCAAAGATTCAAAGAGAAATATCAATTTGTGTGTCTGAGAGGACAATCGTATTTGGTGAAAGCTGTCATTTCTTCTAGAAATAGTTTGCCGTTTTCTTTGTTCGAAAAACTCCGTTCTTTGAGTTGAAAAACACTAAGTTAGCCATTATAAAAATGGCGTCAAATGTTTTAAAATTTAAAACTCTTTACCTTAAACCTAGTGAAATTATTTATTTGATATATCTACACCTATGTTACAAATAAATGTTATTTCAATTTAAATATTATTTGCATGTTTATTTTCAGGTATATGTTTATCATTTAAGTTATATAATGCTATTAACTGTCTTTTACGATTTGTTTTTGTTGTTATATACATGTTTTACCATAGAGTGATACATGGGAGCAAAGAAGGATGAAGTTGTGAGAAGAAAAACCTCTAGTTTAAGAACAATTTCAAGTATTTGTTTTTGTTTTAGCTAAACCAATAAGGGCTGGCCAGCATCACATTATGGGCTCTGGAGGTCAGGCTATTGTGAGGCCAGCTATCAACACAGGTAAACAAATTTCTTTTTTTTTTATATATCAGTTACCAGTGTGAATTATTTTAAAAAAATTTCAGTTTCCAAAAAAAAGTCGTCATTATAATAATTCTGCTTGCATCATTTTTAATTTAATAGGCAATTTTTCAATGCTTTTTTATGTTGTACATATTGTGGTATTTCTGATTAAAGTAGTATCGTAGTTTCAGCATTAACTGTTTTTGAAACAAAACTTCTTTTTTTCTTTTTCCCCAAAGTAGTACCCCTACTTGGAGGGAGTTTATTGCAATATTTTCTCATGCTCCATTTGTGGTAACTAAACTATTCCTGTGTCTTAACTGATTTCTGTTGGATTATGTTAGGTTCCAAAGTAGTTGATCAAGTGGCATTTTAGCACTTAAAATTCTTCATATTTTTATAAAAATCCGTCATAACGCGTGTATCGGTGTGGTAGCTGCCCGACTGGTTTCGCAAGTCCTACTTGCACAAAAGTGCGAAACCGGTTGGGCGACTAAAACACTAATTCACGAGGAATGACAGGTTTTTTTTTTATAAAAATGTGTTATTTACTAATCTCTGTGGTACTAACAATTTCTATGTACTTCAAATTCCATTCAGATTTTAAACTACATTGATTAACTACTTTGGTATTTGCCCACCTAATAACAGGAGTAAGTCATAAACTAGAGTAGGTATAAGACTTAACTGAAAACGTCTTGAGTGTTACATTAGTATAATAGAGATTTTTAATGATCATGAGATATTGTGATCATAATGAAGGTTTTTTGTGAATATTTGATGTAACCCCAACGATTTCTTCAAATAAAAAGAAAATTAGTTTAGATATGAGATCTTGAAAGTGAACAAACATTGCAAAAATGAAAATAATTTAGATATCCCATTTTAACCGTAAAGCGATGAATCAAACCATAAATGATTTTAATAGTTCCAAAGAAGATCAATGCGTTTGGACGAAAAAACGCATTTTTCAAAGATTCAAAGAGAAATATCAATTTGTGTGTCTGAGGGGGACAATCGTATTTGGTGAAAGCTGTCATTTCTTCTAGAAATAGTTTGCCGTTTTCTTTGTTCGTCATAAAACAATTTATTTTATTTACTAATAAATTTATAATAAATGTCTCAAGTAGAATATTACAAATCGACTGAATGTAATTTTACCTGTGTGAAATGGAGAAAATGTTATATTTACTTCATACAATTAAAGTTTGATAGTTTTAAAACCAAATAATTTTTCCATAAGTCTTGAAATTAAAATTAATCTCCTTATTGAAAGCTCCACTCCGTAACACTTTTCATTAAATTTATCTAAAACCAAATGCTGATATATATTTCTTCCTTTTAGCTGTATTTTAAACAATAATGGATGTAAATTAAAGGTAAGTATTACAAAGTTTTAAGTATTTGCTTATTAAGTCTTTTATTTTGTTTCCTTAATATAGCAAAATTTAAAACCTAACTTCTTAAAGTAGAAAAAGTTGTTTGTTTGATTTTTTTTTGAGATATTTTTTTATTTTTTATAAATATTACATATATACATATATAAACCAAATAAAAAAGATAGCACACAAATAGACACAGGAATAACTCACTTCTATATTTCGACTATCGTCGTCATCAGGAGGCAAAGAGTCCCGCAGAGCGGCGTCTCTTTGGTTTTTATTTAAAAGTCCGTTTGACCGTTTCATTTAATTTTATATATATATATATATATATATTCGTAAAAGTTTGGAGCAGTCCTTCTTGGATGCATACATTTAAAAAGTAAATGTCCGATTTGACATTATTTAGTTTGGTGGAAAATGTTTCTAATTTTGTAAAACACTTTACTTTACTAATTTTTCGACATCTTTCGGTGCTCATGTCACCATCTTCAGAAATTAAACATTATTAGCATAATTAACTATTAAACAATTAAATAAGAAACATATCGAACAATATAGTGAATAATAAGAAATATGGTGAGTTAATTTATGACCCACGCAACTTAGATTTCAAAAAGTGTTTTACAAAATTAGAAAAATTTTCCACCAAACTAAATAATGTAAAATCGGATATTTAATTTTTAAATGTATGCATATATATATATATATATATATATATATATATATATATATTTAAATATTCAAGCCAGAATAAGAAATCAGAACTGTATATATACAAAGAAAGACTAGTTGTTTTGATAGAAAGATCCTAGCCTCATTTCTGAATTTCTTACTCTGGTTTAAACGGTAGTTTAAATAGTCTATGACCAAATATCTTTTAAATAAGGTCTTCTCCATATAAGATCAGCGGTATCGTCAAATTTATTCATGTTTTAATGCAAATTAACATGAATAAATATTTTGAAAAGAATTAATTATTATTTGATACTAATTGTTAAATACAGTACTGTATAATATTTTTATTTTAACGTAACTTCTATTTATAGTAATTTAATATTTAAGTATATACTCTACTGAACCATTTTTTTGTATAATATCAGAATTAGGTTATAATTAATAATATAATAGTTATTGTCTAATAATTATAATAAAATTATAATTATTATAATATAATTTTGGTTGTATTGTATCGATAATAAGGTACTACTAAAAGTGTTTTTCAACTTTTTTGACGTTCTGTTTGCAGTACTGATTTTAAATTACCTGAATCTTTGAAAAACTTTTTACTTTTGAAGTTAAAAACTCCCTGAAAAATAACTTCGTTATATTCCATTTAGATTTGATGTGTTCTAGTCTTATCAGTTAAAACCGAAATTACTTTAAGGATGTAATAAATTCCTTTAATAAAGGTAATAACGCTGTAGTGAAAGTCTTTCTCACATGTATATTTCACTCATCATTCATCAGAGTAGAGGCAGGGATACGACAATGAAAATAATTCCTGTAGTTTTTTCTTATTTGTTTATCGAGATACGGAAATGGAATAATTTGAATGCAGTAAATGAGTAATAATCTGAACCATTTTTGCCTTCAGATTGATTCAATACAATTAAGAATATTGTACAAAATAGCTCAATACAGTTTAAAAATGGCAGATTTGTGCTTTTAAGTGTAATAATACTTCATCAGTTATTACCTGTTATTGCCATCAGGTGTAAAGAAAGTTGGGTTGTGTAGTTTCTTATAATAGGTCCATCTAAACTAGCGAAACACAAGGTCTTTAAATTTAGATTTAAAGCTTGTAAAATTAAGAGTGATAGACGCGTATATGTGTATATCTAATGAAATATATAAAAGAAGAAGCCTTCCCGTATTTACAAAACTTTAGTTTTACTCTTCTAATTATAAGTAGAATAAAACTGAAAAAGAACACTTTTAGTTTGTTTTGTTAGTACAACTTGTTTATTTGGAGACCTTTGTTTTTTTATAATTTTCATTAATAAATAATTTTTTTGGCGAACGTTTGGCGTTCAAGTTTGTGACTTGAACAAACATGTCACACTGTATAAATTTTTTAAAAAAAAGAAAAGTGTTTTCATGATTCTTCTCATTTATATAAGTTTTCTATATATAAATGAGTCTTTTCTATATAAATTGACTTTTTATTATATATATATATAATATATATATATACCACTTAAAATAACTGTGACACATAGACTGAAACATAACAAAGACTAATTCTACAATATTTCGACCGTTACGGTCGAAATATTGAAAAGTGAGTCTTTGTTATGTTTCAGTCTATGTGTCACAGTTTATTTTAAGTGTTAGCTGTCCTACCGGACCGTTTTTCGTTTATTATGGTATATATATATACTTGATTCTATTCTTTCTTGACCACATTGTTCATATATTTGTTGAATTTGTATGGAGGGTTTTCCTCATTTTTCAATTGACGTTTCGACATATATTTACATCCTCTTCGGGCTGGAGCTTATTTATACAGTAAGTCCTAATGTTTTACAATTTCATTAAAATTTAAATTGTAGAATAGTAGTTCTTTTGTATGAATATGTTCCAGCACTGAAAAGGACGTAAATATACGTCAAAAACGTTAATAAAAGGTGTTTATTGAAACATGACGAAAACCCTCAAAGTACATATTCAACGAATATACTCGTGTATATATATATATATATATATATATATATATATATAGTTTTCTATGAGTTGTCCGGGGAAAGAAATAGTAGTCATCTTTTAATAATCAAGAGGGACTGTGCAACCTCTACCCCTGTTGGCATGAAGATGAAGGCTGCTTTTCGCAGTAAACAACCGAGAGTATCATTTAAAAATCTAGCAATATCCGTAACAGAAAATAGTAAACAACAACACCCAACCACCACAAAAATCAAAATAGAAAGGGAACAGGAGTTCACTGTAAAGTGAGGCTAATGTTTTCTGCCAAACATCATTTAACACAGAGGGACTGTGCAACCTCTATACCTATTGGCAGAATGACTGAGGCTTCGCTGAGCAGCGGGTAACTGGGATCTTACGCATGGACCTGTAAACTTCACTCCTATTGGTCAACATTGTATCGAATATATATATATATATATATATATATATATATATATATATATCAATGATCAAACCACAATCAGATCTCAACCCCTTACCAGATGTTTTCTGCATCTAGTGTTTCAGTTGGGTTTTTGACTCTGACGAAGACCGCTTGTTACGGTTGAAAGATCTTAGTCTTGTTTTCCCATTTCATTTTGTGGTTTGATCATTGATTGTTATTTCACGTGTTTATGTTAAATCTTTATATATATATATATATATATATATATATATATGCTTTGTTTTTAATTCTAGGGAATTTGTCTCCAATCCCCCTCATTGCTGGTTCCGTTGATGTAGTATTTCATTTTTGTTTGATTCATTGACCCAATCATAATCACAATCTTAGTACTACTGTCTATACTCGAGCTGTTTCGGAAATGCTCATTACTGATCCTACTTTATTGTAAGCAGGTTTTTGATAGGGAGTTCATTCTGAAACCATTTGAGTAGAGTAAAAAAAAAAGCATACAAAGAGTAATAAGTTTACATTTTATAATGTAAATGAGCCTTTATAATATTCACGACACCATAAGATTCTTAATAGTTGATAAAGTCAGTCACTGGTATAAAATTGATATTCTGGATGTTCAAATATGGTTTATAATTTAGTTTGATTTTTTAGTCTTTATTGTTATATCTTTGTACGGTTTCATTTTACTTGAACTATTTTCTGCTACAAAATACGTATGTATAACATCCTCTAAGCTTTATAGTGGTTATTCGGACCCTAAAATACTTTATATACCGTATGTACATATGTAAAATCGATGTATGACTTTTCGAAAGTTAAGTTATAGAACTCGACTCCTATATATATTTAGGAAACAGTCCTTCCTTAATACATGCCAGATTGAATTTACGTATCAATGAAAACCAAACGTATGGGTGAGTTGATCTACCTAGTTCCTCGTGAATTTAAAAGACTATTAAGGGCTTTGGGGCTTTGGAAAAGTTATCCAAAAATTAATTGAAAAAACATTAGGCCGTAAATTCAATCTGACATATATATATATATATATATATATTTGTTGTTCTAAAATTTGAGTTCTATTCCAACTGCTTTATATATTTATAAAAATAAAAATGGTAAACGTTCGTTAGTTTTTTTTTCCATTTCATGGGAGGTAAACGGAAAACCCGTATTAACAAACCATAGTCCATAAATAGTAATAGTAATAGTTCCATAGTCATAGTAATATATATGAAAATGGAATGAGTAATGTCATGATATGCACCCCCTGACTTTCCCAAAAAGTAGCCGAAATTCAAAACGGATCAATATGATAGGATAGACGAACTAGAAACTTAATGTGTAATATATGGATTAGTACAGTTATCAGGTAATTTTTGTTGTGTGATAAATCTGTTTTTAATATTATTAAAGTTATTTTGAGGTATGATATGTCAATAGTACAGATATTAATTTTTGTTGTATGGTCAACCTGATTTTAATTTTTTTTTATTTATAATGAAGATACAAAGTTATAGGTAAATTTTCGTTTGTGGTTAACCTGAATTTTTTATGATCCATTTTATTACTCTAAACGATTCCAAAACTCTTCCTTAATTTGCATGAAATTTCTTATCCAACAGTCAAATATCCATTTATATAAAAACCTAATCTAACCTTATAAGGCGATTTTATAAGACTTGTTTCTACGTTCAAAAAGTAAAATGTTGACCTTTTTACCTGTGATGTATTTGAGTCGACTTTAATATGAATTATATGGGAAATTTTCAAATTTTTTTTTGTTAGAAAAAAAAAATAGGGGATTGGTTTTTGAGTAATGCACTTTTTTTCTCTCTCTTTTTCTTGAATAGCTAGTAGATTAATAATTTTCTAGGTGCAGCCAGTTGAATTGTCCTGAACCAACCAAGTCTCGCCCGTCACCCGCAGTGCTTAGCTTTAACAAAGTATTTCTTTACTTAGACTGGATGCTTACACACCAACCTTCAACCTAAGTTCGGTGCTTCTTCTATTAATTTTTTTTTTTTTTTTTTGGTACCACTTTTTTTGCCTAATCCCTCAAGTTTATTTCCCCCCCCCCTCTCTCTCTCTCTCCTATGTATATTTAATTTCCTTACCTCCTCTATCCCTTGCTTGTTTTGCATATCTCTCTCACCAAAGTTGACACATTGGCCAGCAAATCTATTTTTTTTTTTTTAATATTACATTATTTTGTAATGATATTAGTTAAGAAATGTAAACATTTTCTTAGATGTAACTATTTAATTCAATTTATACACATTGTACAGGTCCTTGTGTCCATCCTTTAGGTTAATAAGTTCCTCGATTTAGTTTTGACTTGATTTGCTTGCCATGATTGTCCATTATAGAAATGCAAGTTATTAATATGGAAGAAAATGATGTCAATGATTGTTATATGTATATATAGTAGTTGTTTAAACCATACTAGGGAGATATTTTTATGTTTCTTTAAAGTCAAGAATATTAAAAGTATAAGTCAAACAAATATTTCCAACGCTTCGTCATTTAACAATCTCATGAATAAAGCTTAAAATAACATTGATCCAAATTTACTATCACATCTGGCAGATAGTTCCATATAGTAGGTTTCCTTATTTAATGTTACCCCTTATGATGGATCATTTTAATTAACAGTTAATGTTAATTTGTCCATTGTTTTTAATAATATCCCTGATGATGACAAATTTAATCTTTTCTGGTATAATTAAGCATTATTTTCAATAGCATTCTAATTTTTGCTATTGCACTGTCGATTATCCCAGCTCTAGGTATGAACGGTCACGCAACCGAATAATTATTTGTTTTTTTACTTTTAATGCTCTTGACTATTAATAAAAAAAATAATAAAAAAATATTACAAATTATTTTCATAATTTGGTGTGAATAAAGTAAAAGAACGTACTATATACATATACATTGAAATATAGTTTTCTTTTAATGGATTTTAACAGCTGTTTATCAAAAAATAAATTTTAGACAATAATTTATGTTTAAATATTATTATTTTAATCGCTCTTTATGACGCCTTTCTCTATTATTTATTACCTTCACCATAAATGAAAAAAAAAATGGAATCCTACCAACAAAAAAAAAGTTTGTACGTTCATTCGTTTTTTTTTTTCAGTTATAAAGTCACATTTTTGACTAATAAAGCAACTATTTTTAACATTTGGTGTATATAGAATAGGTAAGTAAAAGATAATATTGCACCTGTGCAATTTTTAGAGTGCAAATAACACACACACATATACACAAAAAAAAAATGAAAGTTAACTGGTGTAAATAGGCAAAGCTTTTTATTCATTGGCTGTGGGCGTAAGAATAATTTAATTTAAAATAATTTGCCGGAGCATATATTAAATTAAGATTTACATTTTTTTTTTAAGGAATTCGTCATTTTCTTTAAATTTATATTATTGCACCATATATTGAATTTAAAAAAAAAAAAAACCAAACATACCTCCAAATGGTTTCAAACAGTACTTTCTGTTTGTTTTTTTTTTTATTAATTATAATAATATTTTATATTTTCTAGATTAAATGGAATCTCAGAATAATAATTAAAATTTTGTATTCTTGTACAATTACTAGCCAGCACATACACTCTTTCATGCCACTTAAAAGAAAAGGGAATAGAAGGATTAATAGTACAGGGTTTTAACTTTTGTTTGTTATTGCATCTCTAATATCTGTTAATAACTAACACTTCCTTTCTGTTTTCTTTTTTCAATTAAATCTAAATATTTGTTAAAACCCTGATTTATTTTTATATATTATTAAAAAAAAAAACTGATTGTTATTATTTATATATTGTTATAATTTATAGTCACAATTAAAATGCAGTATAATTTTTAATTGTTAATATTTTCTTTTGATAAACGTATTTATTATAATATAAAAATCACTATTTATTAGTTACTTAAACATTTGTTAAATATTAAACAAAACTTTAATACATTGGTTTTTATTTTTTAAAAAAAAATATGATCCCAAAAAAAAATTATGTTTGCTAAATTGCTATTTCAATGAATGGGATGTGTTGTTAGATCAATGTTAATTATGAATAATTGCCTATTGTGTTAATAATTTTACAAACTTTTGTTTGTTTTTTTTTTTCAAACAAAAACAAATGAAATTGACTTGATGTTGTCAAGTTTCTTTTTATCCATGATGAATTTGCTTTATCGCTTAAGACTTGCTTTCAATTGAGGCAAAATTAATATTACAAATTTCTTGTCTTCTTTTTTTTTTATTTTTAAAGGTACTTACCTTATATACTATCCATATGTTTTAATACGTCATTGTGATACTGTTTGTGCTATGTAATGCAAGTAAGAATGAGAATAGTATTTATATTTATATATATATATACAGATATATCTATATTTTTTTTATTTTGTCCCAATATATTTAAAAAGAAAAAAAAGTAACAACACATTCTTATGTCATTAAAAATACACTTAAGTGTTAAGTTTATTTATCCCTACATTGTATGAATTTAATAATTAATTTATCCTAACTTTTGTTTATGTGCACATGGAACAAAAAAACTCATTGATAGTGTGGAAAAAAGTACCTTGGGAATGTATCAATGGACAGGTATTAAGAACAGGTTGACTTGAACTCATGATGAAATTTTGATTATGTCATTAAATTGAGTGCTTTTCATTATAGTGTTTTAATTACCTTCGTTGTTCTAACTCAAATTTCCTCTTGTTACTTGACATCGCCACAAGCAGCTAAGAAATGATTTGAAAATTAAGTTTTATTGTATTTGATGAATGAATGGAAGAGTACTTTTGTACTACAATCTTAAGAGTCTGACCTTTTTTTTTCTTTTTCTTTATTCAACATCTGTCTGTGGCACATCTGCCATTTGGCGCTTAGCAGTTCAGTACAGGTTGGTGAGTCGCTGTTTGGGAGGTCCAGTGTTGGTGTTAATGGATGTCAGGGCAGTGAAAATTAAAAGATGATCTCTGTCCGTCCTCCTGTCACCACCAGAGTGCACTGGTCGCTGTTCGTAAGACCAATACAGTGGAGATGGACCTGGAGAAATCAGCAATTCCAACGACTTGCGGCAGATCCCTTGGTAACGGGGTCGTCGCCAGCTGTTCCCACCCTTTTCCCAATTGCTAAACCTCTTTTGTAAACTGTACTTAGCTGAGTTGAGAGTGGAGAGAGCCAGGGGTCTTGGTTGGCTCGCTCCAGACTTGGCTAGAACGTTAGCCTTCTAGTTGCCGGCAAGTCCAACGTGACTGGCAACCCATTAGAGTTGAACTCTTGGATATTTTGTCATCAGGTGGGACAGTGTTTTTCTGCACTGGTCCATTAGCTGGCACTTCTACTGGGAATTCGATGACAGGCAAACTTTTGGTGGTTTAGACAGACCTAGAAGTTGTTAACCGGCTTTTAGAACGGTAGCAATTTCTCCTAGCTATTGGGGAGCGCCAATAGCAACTACTCCCTCGAAAGATCTACAATGGATGCCAGCTCCAGTTTCTCCGCTTTCTAGGTTTGATAATCCGTCTATGTACACTGGAACCAATCCTCCTCGGGATAAAGTTTGTGGATGGTATCCAGTTCTGTCAGCCTTAACTCCACATCAAGAGACTCTAACTTGGTGGAGGTAGTCCAACAGCGTGAGGCCAGCTGTTCGGAGGGAATAAACAGCATATTAAGAGTCCGTCCAATATTTCATTATTATTGAGTCTTTGGTGATCCTATAGAAGGTATACCTCACGGTAAAACCACAAATAGATCTCAATTTACTCTAGAAGATGGACAAGTCCTGAAACTCATTTCGGTAATAATTTTTTTTGAACAGTCTTAATTGATAATATATTGTTTATTATTCTTAAGTAAAAAAACTTTCTCAATAAAACCTAATTTTTCTACTGTTCAGGAGAAGAAGGTAGTGGAGATTCTTTGAAGAAGACTCTTGAAAGTTGTCCTCAAGAATTGTACAGCTTGCAACGAACACTGGTCTGCTAGTGGCAAGAACGCCAAGTCACTTAAAACTCTCTCTTTTCTAGTCTGCTCTTTCGAGTGAGCAATTTCGACGAATAAACTTCCTCTTTGCAACATTTTCTTGTGTATTTCTTTACTATAACAAGCAATATGCTTAAATTAATATAATTCGATTTTTGTAAATTTTGTTTTAATTTCTTTTTTTTAGGTTTAACAAAAATTGCTCTTTACCTTATAAAACGGTAGTCCAAATCTAAGAGTTCATAACATTAAATAAGAAAGTAAAATTAAAGTTAAGGCTCTGTTGTTCTTAAAAAACATCTCAAAAGCAACCGAACTTATCTTCTCGATAAATAAGTAATTTCGAGAACAAGGTAAACAAAAATAAATAGACGGCAGAGTGCCTGGTGCCGTGGAGAATAGTGCATTACTGTCGGAGAACTCAATTGGTGGTTCTATAGGAATTTTTTTATATTGTTCTATGGAATAGCCGCCGAATGTGGATCTTAATTGAGAAGTAAATAGATTTCGTTGATTTGAAACTTTTAAAACTTATTTTTGGAAATTATAAATTTCTTCATTTATTTTTTTTTCTTACTTTGTTTTCTCTCTCATGACATAAAAGCAAGCATGCCTCAGAGATTTATTTCTATTGTTGTCTTTTTTCCTCGTAGTTTAAACATCATTGATTGAATCACATGTTTATTTGTTGTGATTTCTTTGCATATATTGGTATAAATAGGCAGCAGATCTTCTTTTAAACAGGTATGATTAAAGTGAATTGCAGTTCTACGAACTAACTTCCTGCTAACAGGATTCAACTGGAAAAGGAGCTGGCCAAGTGATATGTTAAACAAAATCAATGAGATAGTCAGTAGTATATATATATTATATCAACGTTCAAACCACAATAAGGAATAAAAAAAAAGACTAAGATCTTTCAACAGATTGGGATTTGACTCTAACAAAGAAGATAGCTTGTTACGGTTGAAAGATCTTAGTCTTTTCTCTCATTTCTTATTGCGGTTTTGATGTAGGCTGGCATGCTTAGGACGATGCTGAAATTATTTTCTAGGTTTTTACAAAATTTTTAAACTCCCACTTAAAAAGAAAAAATATTGCCAAGATATCTGTATGTTTTTAATCGGATTTTCAAAGTCCAGGGGACAAAAAAGGTTAACTTACTGACTTTATTAAATCACTATCATGATAAATGATCTCATTATTTATATTTCACATCCGACACCTATATTTATGTTTTTTAATAAAAAAACAAATCCTCAGAAATGATTTCACTGTTTATTTTGTTTATATTTTTATTTTTTATTTCAAAAACAAAAAAAAAGTCAAGTTTCATATAAAATCAAAGCAGTTGGGTAAAACTAAAAAAAAAAATAACTGAATGCTCTTTTAATACATGTATATTTACAAAAATGGTTAACAGCAATACATTATCATAAATGACTGGAGTTGTGAAACAGGGAATGATGTAATCAGTGAAACAAAACTCGGAGCCATTAAAATAAAAAAAAGTTACAATAAGAAAATGAATTTCTAGTCAGTATAAATATGTACATCATCATGTGAATAATAGGAAATTTTAAAAAGTGTCAAGGCTTTTCGACCACTAAAGAAGGCTGACGAGAATCGTAAGAAAAAAGTTGGTTATTCTTTCGGACTTTATATTGTAGTTTCATTTTTTAAGTTGTAAGTTAATAAATATTATAACTTACTTATAATATTTATTAACTTATAACTTATAAATATTAATAAATTAATAGTTGTAAATAACATTATTTCTATAACGTGCTTGATATGGTAGTTATTGAAATAAGAGATAATGACGAGCATTAGCACATTTGATATAGACAGATGTAGTAAATGTTCTATCTTTCGTTTCTTTCACGTGTTTATTGTGAAACCAATTATAATATGAAAGGAATGGAACGATGATGAGGTAAAATCATTATTAATTCATTATTCATTAATCTAAAGTTATATAATTTGTTCATTAATCTAAAGTTAAACGTCTCCTTCTTTCTGTTTCCATAGAGTAAGCTTTGTCCCAAATTTCTTTTGTTAGATGATCTTTTCCAAATGTAAAAGACAATAGTCTGAAAAACAAATGATTGTACTCATACAAATTATATTTTAAAATGAAAGAATATATAAAATTTGTAAAATTGCAAAAATGTATAAACAACAATACCTGGCAAGTACGAGTAGATTATGTAAATCAAATTCATTAGCTTTTGTTTCTGTTTGTCTTAGTTTGACATAATCCTCTTGTACCACCTGAAAAATATATAAAAGTAAGAGAATGTAAATCACCCAAGAAGAAAAAAAAAGATTTTTTTTTATTTTGAAATGAGGAGTTACTATTGAAGGCGGACAGGTCAGGAACATCGAAAGCCAACATAGGAGAGAAGAGGGATTTAAGTATTTATAATTTCATTAAATAATTCAAAATCACTTATTGACTTCGTGAATGCAGTTACTCAAAAAAAAAAACAAAGTGTTATATACCTTAACAGAATCATTTATGGTTTAAAAATCAAAACCATTTCACAAGAACATAAACAGAGGCTTTGAATATTTACTGACTGAAGATAGTAAGAATATACTAGATAGGTAGTAAGGACTTTGCCTCGACTAATTAGGTAATATTACAGGTAAACCGTAACACTGTTCACTCAAAGGACACAACAGGATCTAAAGAAATCATATTTTACCAAAACGCAGCATATTCCTCTGAATAAATATTGTTTAAGTTAGTAATATCAGTTCTATGATGAATTAAAGTTAGATCCTTTTTAATATATAACATTTCAAGCATCCTCCTTCTTTGTTCATCATATTCATATTACTATATAATATATATCACAATTAAAAGAAACGGTCCAGCGGACTTTTTTAAAATAAAATAAATTCAAAACGAAGGAAACACACAGAAAGACACAGACATAACTCACATCGAAATATCGATGTGAGTTATGTCTGTGTGTTTCCTTCGTTTTGAATTTATTTTATTATATAATATATATTATATAGTAATAGGTAAATACATCAATGTTGAAAGATCTTAGTCATGGTTTAGAAGTTAATTTTTATTTTATGTGTTTACAGTTGAAAAAATACATATATACATTTAATAAATCGTAAAAGAAGGTACTATAGCCTTGGAATATCAATATACCTCTTTCCTTCTTTTACTAAAAGGTTTTCCAACCCTGGAAAACTTTGCTATGAAGAATAATTAACCGACTTAGAATGTACTATTAATAATAATGAAAAAAAAAGGGAACTTACTTGAAGAAGTTCTTCAGAAAGGTCGAATTCTGAATGAGGAACAACCGATAGATATTGACGTACTTCATTCATTAATGGTTCTGATAAATAAGTTTTAACTGCTTCAAAATTTTCTTCAAGAGAATTTAAACAATTATCTGCAGGTTTTAATACGATATGAAAATCATTCTGAAAAAAAAAACAATATATTTAGTAATGTTAGGAAAAGTATTAAGTCTCGACACAAAAAAATGGATTGCAAGAAACTAAACAAGGCGTTTCGAACACTTGATGTTCTTCTTCAGGTTAGATCTGCTCTACTGGGGGTTCTTCGGGAGATGAGACCAAGCAGCATAAGTCCTTGCTTGGTCTCACCTCCCGAGGTGAGATAAAATTGGCTTTTATTCAGTTAACTGGTAGTCTCGTGTTTTTTTTTATTTTTAGTTAAGATTTAACATGGCATACTTATTGTGACACAAAAAGCCGACTCATAACAAGACTAAGAAAAATTAAAATGGCTATTTGATATATCAATAATAACATATTAAAAAGGCTACCAGTCAAGAAAAGACATATCATAAATCTGAGCTATTGAGACAATCTGGCATTCTGACTGAACAGATCACAATTTTGTGATATTTCAGTTTAAGTATTGCATTCTGACAATTAATTCTGAAAATTCATGAAGGGGAGAAGAAATTTATAAAGGCAAGGATGATGTGTTAAGTATAGAGTTATTAATCAAGAACTTATGCTTGCATAAAAAAAGTATAGAAGATAGTGTAACAAATACACAAGTATAACATCTGTGTTAGATTCTTTCTAACACACATAACAGTGTGAAAGTGTAAAAAAAGTTGTTAAAAAATTGTTAGTATTAATTAGTTGTGAATCTGGTGCTTAAGCAGCCATTCTGTGTGTGTGTGTTAGTTCTGTTAAATGAATTGCACAGCTTTTATACTCAACTATAAAGTTAGGTTAAGATTTGATTTGAGGAAAATCATATTGAAAAATAATTTTTGTTCAATAAGAACATTACAATGGCTACCAGTCAAGAAAAGACATACCATAAAATCTGAGTTATTGAAACAATTTGGCATTCTGACTGAACAGATCACAATTTTGTGATACTTCAGTTTAAGTATTGCACTTCTGACAGTCAATTCTGAAAATTCGTGAAGGGGAGAAGAAATTTATAAAGGCAAGGACGATGTGTTAAGTATAGACAAATATCTGTTTAATTATAAATTTTTTATAAACACCCCTATATATTATTAATTTTTTTTTCTTTATAACTTCTATCTTGACTATTCCTTCAATTGATTAATGCAAACAAAATGCACATAAATGAATATAAAACTTACAGGAAGCAGTGATTTTCCATCAGACATAATAACGATTGGAATATCAACCTCAATATCAAGTTTGTGATATTTAAAATCAAAATCAACAATTTGATTTGAAATGAGATTCCCTAAAGCTTGAACATTAAGAACTCCTGAAACATATTAAAAACAACATTAGATAAATTATGAAATATTTATTTTAAATTAATTTTAGAAATACAAAATACCATTTTCCTCTAATTTTCCTGCTTCCAAATGAGTTTCATCAATAAATAAATGAGTATTATCACTCAATTGTAATGTGCCAGTTTTTAGAAAATTATTTTCGAAATCTTTTCTAAAAATGATTGTCAAGTCTGTTATCAAATATATAAAAAAAGAAAGAATTTTAGTAAAAATAAAAGGTGCTCTGCCAAGAAGACTTAAGTTGTTTTAAAAAACAATCTAACTAGTAAAGTATATACAAATTCCAATGATAATAAGTCGATTTATCAGTAAATGGTTTTTAATAAATTATAAGTGAGCTAAAATTGTGATAACTTTAGACTAATTAGGATAGAAGAAACCAGCAAAAATCATATTTTTGAGAACTTTTTTTCAAAAAAATAAGGTTAATTCGTGGTGATTTATTGTTATAAATCACTCATTCGTATATTATTGAACTGATAATTAACTGAGTGAGTCATTATAAGACTGGCCCGTAACTGAAATGGGTGAGAATTTACAAATGAGGCACCCACCTTCTTGTACCTAGAAAGCACTGAAGGAGACCTAGGTGTCTGAGGTAAATAAAAAAAAGTAAACTACCTGAATTGAAATACAGCCATCAGATTGTTTTCAATAACAACTTATAGTTGATGATAGAGCAGCTCATTATCAGGTAAAAAGAATCCAATAATCTACTTACTTTGGGACAAAACTATCTGAATTCATTTTAGCCAAGCTCAATGGAAGATAATGACTTTTCGGTATTAAATTTTGTATAATTTTATATACATTTAATACATAATTTTCTCCACAAGGAATATTTGACAAATTTACAGAAAATTTACCAAGTACAACATCTCGCCTTGTAAAACTGAAAACAAAAATATGTTAAAATATATATATATATATTAATTAAAAAAATGAGTTAAATAGTTGTAGTTACATTTTCGAAACTAAATTACAAAGTAGATATTCAGCAGCTAGTGAGTCCCCCAGCATTAGCTGTGTAAGAGCTAGAACGAGGTCTGATCTCGTTTTATCGGCACGTAAAATAATATCACCTGCAAATAAAAAATCTGTATAAAACACAGATATTATTATGCTTTTTTTTTTTTAATTATAATTATTTAATAATCAAAGTTTAGGTCAACCTGTGTGTACATTTGTGGATAATATATAAAGAAATAAAAATACTTGCTATATATTGTTTAAATTTTTATTTTCACCTATTACTTACATGAAGTGCATATAGAAGAATCGTATAGTGAATTGATCTTATTAAATATAAAAAGAGTTGTCACTCTAACTGTTATCAAATTTAATTTTGATTTGTTATATTTTATTCCATTTTTGTTTAATATCCGTACAACTTGATCAAAGCCCGTTGCAAGTTAGTCTGTGCATATTCTAGGACACTTATCCAAATTCTGACACTAAACAACCATTTTTATACGGTTGGTGCGTTCTTAATGCACTCGATATGTATATTAGCTAAAAATCCAGAGTCACCGAATTTTAATCAAAATCGTCTGATCATATTTCAACCAAATCACAAAAACCGATTTCTTTTCCTAGATAAAGCAGCATTGGAACCGAAATTAGTGCCCACCTAACAGTTAAAGTAAGCTAGGTGAGGTTACAGTGGCAGTCCCACTCTTTGTGATACCACACAATGAACATTCCACAATGGGGGGTCGTAAATTTTGCCTAAGTCAAATATATTTAGAGTAGGGATCTTTAACGAGTGTCTGACTTTGTTCAGGCTCGGGACGGACGGTTTAACATCCTTTACCCCCCCCCGATGTGCCTTCACCTTGTCGTGGTGGGGGGGCTTAACACGCATGGGTGGTTGTTCTCTCATTGCGTGAACTAAGAAAGGCACAACCTAGGGACAGGTGCTAGCCTGGGGGCCGGAGGTGGAAAGTCCACTTGTTCGAGCGCTGGTTTGGGTGGTAGTTCGCTCTTATTGGTATCTTTCACCGTGGTGGCCGGCTCTACCTGCACTACCTTGGTGTTCTCGATCTTGGGCTGGTGTCCGCGGGAGGTGAGTCCCCTCAGTCGCGCAATGGTTCAGGAGCTGAATCCCAAACTCCTCTTTTTTTCTTCCTGCTTTCGCCTGCCTTTTTTTAAAACTTTTTTTCTCGCCCCCAATGAAATCCGGTGACTTTGTTTGCTTATTAGTTTGCTTGGTCATGACTGAACCAAGCGTTAAGAATTCAGAAAAGGTCTTCTTTTTTAGAATATCCGGCTCACACAGATAAAATTACGGTCCTTTCAGAGTCACAAACTGAATGATAAATAGACATAAGAGTTAATTTTAGAAAGTAGTAAACTCAATCATATCAATTCCTCAATTCCTATAAAACTTTAATTAAACATACTCTTCTGTTTAATAGTACGTTAGAGTCTCAAAATACATTTTTTTTTAAATAATTTGAAATAAACATCAAATTAGAGTTAAGATTTAAAAAAAAATATATAAATTAACTTTAAAGATACTATTTTTAAGGGTTCCTGGAATCGAACACGACAATCGCTATCAATAGTATACCCATGGGCAGTAAATAGAATAGAATCTATCGGCAGTTTTACATAATTTATTCAGGCGAAGTTGGTTGCGTCGGACTTACGTTTGCCCTTCTGATTATGATTTCTTTCATCAAGTAACCACCAGTCTCCGAGTTTATCTTTTTGTTCTATGTAATGGAAGCCCACCTCTTGTGATGACCACCTTGGGCATTTGAGAAGGACTCTTTCACGAGGAAACTGTTAGTTTTTTTTGTGACATGGTCCAAGTGCTCCACGTTAAAAAACATCAAGCTATTCTGCTTTATATGATATAGCAAGAAAGACTGAGGTGCATAAATAAATCAAAACAAGTTTAAAGCCCTCTCCGGTGTGCTCAAATTTTTTCCACCTACCGCGTGAATAAATCGCGGACGAGAGTCGGTATTGAACCCTGAATCTATAAGTCCAGAAGAGAGCTCGTTACCATTCGGCAACCCTGGCCCTTAACCTAAATATGAAATTTAGTGATTATAACTCTTTTCGTTTTTAGAATATCCGGCTCACACAGATAAAATTACGGTACTTTCAGAGTCACAAACTGAATCATAAACAATAGTTAATTTTAGAAACTAGTAAACTCATTTACAGTCTCAATTCCTGTCAAACTTTAATTAAATATACTCTTCTGTTTAATACTACGTTAGAGTCTCAAAATACATCTTTTTTTTTAAACAAAGTGAAATAAACATCAAATTGAGTAAAGATTTAGAAAAAAAAACAATATATTAAAAAACTTTAAAGATACAATTTTTAAGGCTTCCTGGAATAGAACACGACAAACGGAATCAATATTTTACAACTAGAGGCAGTTCTAGATATATTATAATTAACATTTTTAAATACAAATTCAAAGAAGAACAAATTTAGTGATGGGTCCAGTCCATATGAAATGTAAGGGGGGAGTTCTTCAGTGGCTTAGTCATCCAAATCATTTTCAGATTCAATTTTATTTTTGAATTATGACAGTCATGAACATTATGAAATTCAGCATTCCCTAAAGTGAGGATACTCATCGAAAACGTGAGCATTTCAAGTGAATAATTCTCACTCAATTTATGCTTGAATTGAGAATAAGTGAAAAATGTACAAAATAATAAAAAATCAATTATATCTACTTTATTCATATTCAAAAATGAGTTGGAATTCAAATCAACTCGTCACCGGTGCACCTAATAACCACTTTATGTACTTTTATGTAATAATTCTTATTTATCAATTTTTTTTTGTTATTATACATGGAGTAGTTATCTGTGATTATAATACAGAAATAATAATTGAATGATACTTAAAGGAAATATTTGAATTACTAGAAAAATGAGTTACTATTAACGGACAAATAGCAACTTGTACATCGATTCGCCGGTGTGTTTCGTTATACGAGGTGTGTAAATAAAGTAGTGAGACTGATTTTTTTTTAAATTTTCTATTCAAATATAATTACAATGTGATATTGTCACCTTCAAAATAGTTCCCTTCGGAAGCGTTGCCAGATCGAAAGCGACGTTGCCAGTCTCACTACTTCATTTACACACCTCGTAAAACGTAATTTAGAGAAATGAAACAATGAAATACCTACTTTTTGGTAAAGGTAGATTTAAATATGGATTAGGGGAAGAAATCTGTTTGAATGAGACTACATGTAGTCTTGGGACAAGAGTTGAAGGCAGGTGTTCTAGTTCATCACAGCACTCAGTTAAATAAATAAACCCAACGCAATCAATCACTTGGTTTAGCCTTAAGCTACAGTCGAGTTCGTCGTAAACCTAAAACCAAAAAAAAAAAAATGTTATTAGTCATAAAATATCATCATGAATGGCTCTACAACAAAGTAGTGAGCCATTAGGAGTTCTACAACCAAGTGAGCCGTTTGTAGTTATTACTTCTATAACATATAAGAAACTAATATAGGAACCAAACAAGAAAAGAGAATCTATATATTGATGATATCGCTATGAAAATATCAATGAGATATTTACAAACTTTGCCTACAAAGCAAAGTAGGCAGGAAAAACCTTTTTCGCAGAAAATAAACAAAACGGTAACAAACATACATTTACACGAAGAATACTGCTATTTTATTTAACGTTTAAGTATTCAGATAAATAAATGAACTCATAAAACAATCACTATGACCAAAAATATATAGAAGTATAGTTGAATACATGCAATCAGTATTGTGCAAATACAGATTATAATTTATTTATCATGATAATTGACCTGTTTTAAAAACCTTCGCATTGGTTTTCCTTTGCTTTCTTGCGTGCAACAGTCTTATAACAATGAGAATATTAACTTTTCTTAAAAAGCCTTAACGTTTTTCCAAGTGAACTTAGTTTGTGGTCTCCCCACTCACCACTTATACATTAAATTATCCATTATATTTTTTTTCTGCGATATTTTATCCTTTTATGTGTTACCATATTCTGTCCGGCATATAAAAGATACAAAACAGAAAATTAGAATTTACACGTAAACAAATAATCATAAAAAATATCGACTATAAGTTTTTAAAGTATTCAGGTTCTCAAAATCAAGTTTTGATTCTTTTGTTAAGACTTGTGAGAATTTACTCAAATTTTTCTAAACAGGTTAAAAATATGTTGCCTGGTCGTATAAACTGAAACAACCTTTCATAAAAAGAAAAGGATTATTCAGTACTGAGACAGTAACTAAGTCAAAATTAAAATTAATTCGACAAGTGGGAACAAAGTTTTTTTTTTGGAATATCCTGATGAAGAAGTAAAATGTTTTCATCAAAGTGATACCTAACATCCCCCTCCAATGTTCCTTACATTGTCGTATGGGGGGGGGGGGGGGGGGCGCTTAACATGCCTGGGTGGTCGTTCCCTCATGGCGTGAACTAAGAAAGGCTCAACTGGGCAGAGGGCTATCCGGGGGTGGAAAGTCCGCTCTTTCGCGGGCTGGCAGTCCACCCTTATTAGTCAGATGTGGCTAAGAGCTGTCTTTTTCAAGACTTCTCTCACGGGGCTTTGTGGGGCGGTCGTGTCCTTGGGTTGGGTTCCGCGGGTGATCGGCACGCCCTGGTCTTTTGCGATTGCTCGTCCTTCCGGCCTTATGTGGCTAACACCTGTCTCTTTCAAGACTTCTCTTACGGGGCCTTGTGGGGCGGACATATCCTAGGGTTGGGTTCCGCGGGTGATCGGCGCACTCTGGTCTCTGCGATTGCTGGTCCTTCCGGCCTTATGCGGCTGACGCCTGTCTTTTTCAGTCTGGTGGCACAACAACCGCTTAGCTGTTACTTTAGCTGCTACCTTGGCTAAATGATTCTACCTAGACTCTCATGCTTCTATGAGAATGAAAGGTCCTCTTAGTCTCGCAGTGGTTCGGGAGCTCGAACCCAAACTCTCTTTTCTTCTTCCAGCTTGCGGCTGTATTTCATAAAAATTGTTCTCGCCCCCAGTGAAATCCAGGAACTTTGTTTGCTTATCAGGCTTATGATTTATTCTGGTGATGCTGCTTATGGTGGACTTAGGTGTGCTTGATCTGTCGCGGTTATCGTCTACATGCTTCTCCTTCTTTCCCCTATATATATTTGTTGTAATTTCGGCCACCTTCCCTTACTTACCTGTTATGGGCTATATCTCAACTGTTAATCTTGTTTTTCCCTTTTCACATTTTCTCCTGTAATTCTTGATAATCTCTTTCATGAAGTAACCATCAGTCTCATAGAAACCACCACAGGTTTATGTTTTATAGCATTTATTGATGTAGGTCTTGGAAGCCCACCTCCGCTAGGTCCACTTTCAGCCTTTCACGAGTGTCTCGTTTTTCTCATTCCTGAGAGAGAACGGTTAGTTTCTTGTGTCATGGCGAAAGGGACTCCAAATTAAAAAAAACATCAACCTATTCTGCTTTAACATGTTATAACCGAAACACTAAGGTACATGAATAAAATCAAAACAGACTTAACGTCATCTACGAAGGACGACGTGCTAAGCTTGTTTTACCCCCTCTACTAATCATCTAATAAGTTATTAAAAAGTCACCTATTTACAATTATAATAACTTTTTCCATAAATATTAAGAAATTCTTAAAAACAAAATATCCAATATGAAAACTAATTAAACATTTTAGATTTACATTTAAAACACAGGAATAGTTGTTTTGATCTTCAATAGGGAAATTTAAATGCACTCCTCTACTTTCTTCATCTCTCTCGCTATTTGAATGCTGCCTGCACTGCCTTTTGTCACTGAAACAAAAGCAACATTATATTCTAAGTTTAGAAATTATTTATTACCATTATTTTTTTTGTTGACAATACAATTAGGGGGTGACTAACTGCTACCACTAAGTATCAATAACAAGGCAGGAAACCTTTTTTAGCCAAAAGATCCATAAAAGTAAAAATTTTTCAAGTTATTTCAGTGAGGATCACAATTTTTTCCATCTGATACAATTAAATAGACGTATTTCTTTTTAATTAAGAACAAAAATTGCAGATTGTGATTTAATTATTTAAAACTATACGGTTATTTTATATCGCTATACTGAAAGTAAGCAATAATAATTTCACAACTTCATATCAAAATGACTAATGTAACTAACTTGTGGGATTGTACGATTTTTGTAGTTTGGTTGATACTTGCTAGATTCAACTTCATGTTATGATTGAGGTTTCCATCCGTGCTGAACATGATCTGATGTTAGTTCTGACAGTTTTCTCAGGATGCAAATTGAAACTAATCACATATAAATGTAAAACTAAATATTAGTGCTGATTTTTCTTTGTTTTATAGATGAAATGGTATCAACTGTTATCAATATGTTATTGAACAATAATCTAGACAGATCCCTGATGCCAGTGGAAGCTAAGTTCTCAAAATTGTCAAAGAAGTACTCTCCTAATGCTTATTTCGTTCTTTGAGCCAAACCAGGGCATTGAGAGAGTCACAGTAAAACAAAGCTGAAGGCAGAATAATGACAGCAGACTCGACTGCCTCAAAGAAACTTGTAATGGTATCCATGGATGAGAGATACTCAACAGAGTAGAAATAAAAAAAAATCATGCATATTATTATTACCACTGAGGTTAGTATGATTTATATCATTAATATAACCGTCATACCTCGTACGATGATGTTGGAGTCGTTAGAGTGCTTTCGGACGTTGTCCATCTTCAATCGCAACTAACTTCACAGTTCACTAGTTAGTTAGTAATTAACTAACAGTTGGTTGCGACTGAAGACGGACAACGTCCGAAAGCACTCTAACGACTCCACCATCACCGTACGAGGTATGACGGTTTGCTATATTAATAATATAAATAAAAGAAAATCAAAGTTCAACAATAAGATGATCAAGGAAGTTTTAAAACAAACCTGCTAGGTTCAATTTCTTCAGTTGCATTGCCGTCGACTTCATCATATTTCCTTTTGCAATCTGAACACGATGATGTTTCCATTTCACAAGAATTATTTTTTTGCATATTCTACTATAAAGTTAAAGAACAATATAACTCAACTTGCAAAATATATGAATACCGAATATAACCCAATAAACAAGATCAAGAAATTCTGAAATGAAACCAAGACCTTTCAACCAACTGAATACATTGATTAGGAGAACGTGTTTTGAGAGGTAAACAAATGAAAAGACAAGATTTGTCAACTTATGTAAGCCCCTAGACAATATTAAGATGAATACCACAAGTTTACATACATTTACATAAATAAATAAATATATATATGGATTAATTTAGCACAATGAAACTAATTTGGAAACAATGCTCTAAGGCCTTTCAACACATCGTCAGAGAGCAAGTGAACTAAAAAATAATAAATAATTGTTAACCTGGTTGATTGAAGTTTCTAGAATTGAAGGGTAACCCTGAATGTGTTTAATGATGAAGACTTCTTCATCATTAAACACATTCAGGGTTACAAACAATTCTAGAAACTTCAATCAACCAGGTTAACAATTATTTATTATTTTTTAGTTCACTTGCTCTCTGACCATGTGTTGACGAAAGGCCTTATAGCATTTTTCGAAATTAGTTTCATTGTGGTAAATTAATCCATCTATAACATCAAGTGTAATTTTGATTATTAATCATATATATATATATATATATATCAATGATCAAACTACAATAAAAAAATGGGAAAACAAGACTAAGATCTTTCAACCGTAACAAGCGGTCTTCGTCAGAGTCAAATACCCAACTGATGAAACCAGTTGGGTGTTTGACTCTGACGAAGACCGCTTGTTACTGTTGAAAGATCTTAGTCTTGTTTTCCCATTTTCTTATTGTGGTTGATCATTGATTGTTATTTCACGTATTTATGTGTAATCTTTTTATAATATATATATATATATATATATATATGGTTATTACCACAGAGATAACCCTAATATTATTATAAAAATCCGTCACAATTTGTGAATCGGTGTTCTTGACATCCAAGTAGACTATATCTAGCAACATGGTCAACTCTCATAATCTGCCCAGTGCAGAGACCAGGGCTGTGCAGTCGGACCTATTACGGCCGACTCCGACTCCTACTTAGATTCGATCAACCTCCTTATAGACAAGGTTCTTGACTGAATCGGCCTCCAGGAATGAAAGACTAATAAACAACTCCTATTTAGGCATTTATATAATTTGGCTAAATAGGACATTAAATAACCAAGTGGTTTGATATTATATTTACTTATGGTAAAGTAAACACTGAACAGGCAAGGCCAGATATTTTGCATTAAACTTGACATTTTATATTCTACCATCAATTGGTATTTATATTCTACCAAGGACATTGGTAGAATTTTTCTCCGGAGGGAAAAATTTCTGCTTGGACTAATGAATCATATCATTTTATGTCATTTTCATGTACTCAAGTAATAAATAGGTGAAGCGCCGGAGTTGGCTGTTTTCTTCAGACTCCGATTCCTCAAGGTAGAAATTATGCCCGGCTCCGACTCCACAGTCCTGGCAGAGGCAGAGAACCATGCTAGGCTTATCCGGTATAAAGAATATACCAGATCAAAATTTGAAAACAAGTCACGAAGACTTTTTCTTAGCTCTACTTTTCAAAAATCGGTTAATTGTTTATAACTAATTTCGAAAACCGTGAGACGACAAGGTAACACGTTCATGAATAAGTACAACCCGCTATAAAATAAAAGACTAATTCATAATAAATTAGCAGATATTTAAATTTAAAGAAAATTACTTATACGAAAAATTTCTTACCAAAATCAATAAATTTATAAAATAATAACATTTTATAAATGAGGGGACCTATAGTTCCGACATTATTTCCAGTACCAATATGGGAAATATTTCAAAATTACTGTGGCTAATAACATATTGTTCTTTAATGCAATTCTTAAAATAAACTTAGTTTTTTTTTTTTAGAATAAATTGACACCAAAGACGAAAGCTACAAAAATATAAAGGATACAAAAGTGGTCCATTGATTTATTCCAGGTACAGATATACAATAATAAGCTCTCCTGTCTCCATTTTTTGAAAAATCTGAATCATATATTAAAATTTCATCATCCTGAAAATAAGAAAACAGTTTTTTTTTTTATATATTTAATAAATAATGAATTTTATTTTGCTGACATTGAGAATGTGTCAGGATTTTTGAAATTAAAAGAGTTTTTACGTTTTTGTAACACTTAAAAAAAGCTTTTGAATTTGTTTCTATTTCACAAACTATCTGCGACTTTGAACTGTTACCCAAATGGAACTTAAAAAAATACTTTGTTTCGGCATTAAAACAATAACATAAAATTGTTAAAAAATATAGATTTCATAATAAATGAAAATATAACTCCGCAAATAAGAGGAATTACAGCTATAACCAAGTAAGGTAACATCAACTTCAGTCAAAATACAAGACAACAGTATTTGGAGGGATATACTAAAAACTCAACACTCTTATTTTCTATGTCCGAATAATCTTAATTGCGAATAAATTTTCAATTTTGTGTAGCCTGAATTTATAGGTTACACAATTATAAATCAGTCGTGTGCTACTTACTGAATCACTGTTCTCGAATTCACGAGTGATAGGTGTCAGCAAATTATTTCGTATTACAGAAAGGCAGAACTTCACTTGAAGATGACTGAAGAGTGAGTTGTCAATGTTTAATATTACTTTCAGTATTACATTGAAATAGTGCAGAACTTCACTTGAATATGAACTGAAGAAGATTGACTGATTAGATCAATTGCTTCAGTAAGTACAGTTAACTTAATAATTAATTGAACATATTTATTTTGTGCAAATACTATAATTCATAGCAAACTAGAAGTAACGATTACAACACTACACCCATGAATTATAAAATGATCCATTGCTTCAGAGTAGCAAATACTTAAAAAGATATTGAGATTTCAAGTATGCTAAAATAGAAACAAGGTAATTTTGACAGTTGGTCAAACAAAATCAGTCGTACAGAACACTTGACTTAGCATCACGTTCTTCTCAGAGTAAGTATTAACACTATGGGCAAACTTTCTTTTCTAAATATCTGAAATGATTTTAAGATCGTAGCTTGACTTCTATACTACTGAATTGGGAATCGTTTTATTTGTCATTTATTAAAGTATTACACTCTGCATATACACTACACTTTTAAATAGCAATATTTGCTCCATTGTTTTTAATTTTTTTTCATGAATTAATCTGACTTTTAACTCAGAAAGACAATATCTTACACATATTCCATATAAAAGTAGTAAAAGTATTTTTTTAAAACCTAACATTGCAAGTAATTATGTCCTTGTACTTCCCAAATCTCTTTTCCTTCTGGCCAGTCTTTTTGTTCATTACTTCATATTGAGTCAAATATATTACAGGATCTGCCATATCTTGAATCATACCACGAAATCTAACTAGCTGTTTATCTTTAAATCCATGTGCACGGGTGAAACCAAATTCTGGGACCTACAACATTGATAACTTGAAATAAATTTGAGCAAATAATATAAAGGTTAAGGTATTAATTGTAAAATATGCCAACCTCTTCCCAACATGAATTGAGATCAGACTGAAATTTCTCCGGATTTGTCATCCACTGATCTGGTGTTATACATTCCATAATGATATAATGTGATCACTAGCAATACTATTCACTATCAGTGACTTCCCGCAACAAGTGGTGCGAGAGCCCGCGAAATCAATACAGTGTTGTCAATTCAAATTCCCTATATATTTATGACTATGAATTGATTAACGTAAGTTGGTATTCTTTTAGAATATTTGTTAAAATGTTTAAATATTTCATAGTAATTGAAACGAAATTTCAAATGTGAGTTCGAAAATTAAAAAGACGATTATTATTACAAATAACATATTGTGTAAAACTATACAAATACAAAGAACTATACAAAGTACAAATTTGCATATGTACAAAGTAGTTAATTTGCTACAATACCACTATATAATAATTTAGTAAGCATTTTTTGTTTAAGCAGGTTTTGAGAATCTCGGTTTCCAAGTGTTTTTGTTTTATGTTCGTATCTTTGATAGATGCTCAAGTATTAATTGGAGTTGTAACTATTGTTTTCATAATCCCCATTTTGGTGACTCCGACGTAATATGAACATGCAACCTTCCAATCTGGAGTCACATTCTACCATTATAACAGTACTCCAGAAGGTAGTGGTACGACTACTTTAATACAACAGCAGTGGTATTATCATATTCCTTGTGGTTGGTTACAACCCAAGAAACAGTGATGAACTTGAGCTTCATTTTGGAGACATCATTGATGTTTTAGTTGAAGTAGAGAATGTTTGGTGGCAGGGACAACTTCTCAATACTACTGGTGTATTTCCACCTAACTTTGCAATAGAGATGAAGGAATCAGTTAAAAATCAACTTCTCTAAAACAGTTTAGAAGAAACCAAAGTCTAAAGAAGAAGGAAGAAAGAAGGTGTTGGTGAACTTAGACGGTCAAGAGTTGAAAAGTGAATTAAATATTACACAAAGTGATTCACCTAGTTCTACTAAATCAGATAATAAGAAGAAGGAATGAAGGCCATTTCAAATCAACTAACATCAGAAACCTTGCCTGCTCTTCCACCAACACCCACTAAGGAACAGTGTCATGTGATAACTTAATGATAACTCCTCGCGTTTTTCTCCCTATCTCTTGCCGCAAACCAATATTCCACATGGCTACATGACCTATCCTACCCAAGTACAAAATCTACGCAACGTTTCATCAAAAGCAGATACTTCTGCCAGATATGGATCGCAATATCAAGAAGTGGAGCCAAGAATAACCATAAGTGAGCCTCCTCAGACGCTCTTAAAGTCAAACTACGGTTATCAGTGGTCACTTGTTTAATGATCTGAACTCTAAAGCAGTCATTGAAAGGAAGGTTATGACTGTTAGCATAGATAGCTATAGGAAGGTTTTTGCGCTGACCAACCAAAGCTCTTCCAACTTCCAACAATAAACCAACGTTCATTGAGCATATTTTATATATATATAGTTTACACAGGAAAGAGAAAAACAGATTAAAAAACCCACAAGACATACTAACAACGATATTCGACATTCGTCGTCATCGGGCAGAAGTAGTCCCTTTGAGTATCTGTAGCTAACTGAAGCTATAAGTTTTAGGTATAAGCATAGTTTTAGAGATCTGGAAACCAGAAAAAAAATCGAAAAATTAACGAGATTTATTAACAGAGTTGACAAAAAGGTCAGACTTGAGGTAAAAGAAGGCAGCATAATATAAAATTAAGAATATTTATCAAGAACCGGCCACTACTAAAGATTCAAATAAAACTTTCAAACAACTCGTTTTGGTTTTATCTGAAACTGATAGTTTTCGTATAAATACTGTGTTTTATTCTATTTCACAGATTATATTTTTATCAAGTTTTTCTTAATAAGTTAAAATAATTTAATTAGTGAACTAATTAACGATCAAACTGATATTTTGTTTAATCCTGTAAAGCAGAGGTTCTTAACGGAGGTGAAATTCATTCCAAGGGGTGATTTTTGTCTTCTTCATAGGATGAATTTCCAAATTTTATTCTTTAACTTACAGCAACTTCTGTGGTACATAATAGCAATATACATTTATTAATTGTAGGTTTTATAAAAAAAGACATTGCTGAAGTGGACATTCCTTCTGTTGAACACTACTTTTTTTGAGTTTTCCCTTTAAACTATTTCCATTAATAAAGTTATTTAGGTCATTTAGTATACTACTGTATTAAAAGTAAGCCATCATACCTCGTAAGTTCGTTACTCGACGTCATATCCATCCTTTGACAACCTCCTTGCAAGGTGTGGTATTGATAGGGTAAGTCCCTCTATCATTGCTGTCAATCAGTCAGTCATCAGTTATGATATCATACCTTATCAATCTATGTCTTTATCTCTATCAAGTCCATTTCTTAGAAGTTTTCCAAAACTTGTTAATTATTAGAGTTAAAGAGTTGACTGTTTCTAAATGACTGCTTCTATGTATTGTTGTAACCTAAAAATTGTTATATTTCTGTTATTTACAGTTTGCTGGAATGGTATCAAGTTTGAAATGTATTTTAGTTCATGTGTCCAAGTTTCTAGATGGTTTCCCCACTTTGTCCTAGAAGGTGTTGCCCTCAGGTAAACTTATAAGCTCAGGATGATGATGGTCACTTAATCAAAACGCCTTATTTATCAATCAAGACTTTATTATTCACAATGATTAGAGTTGAGTCTGTTATCACATGAGAATTAAATAATTCTATAAGTAAAGACAAATAAAAAACTTTATTAAATTTTTTTAAAACAAATTTTCCATCAAAATGGAATTTTTCTCAGTGTCTTGACGGCACCTTTGACACAATAAAACATCGCACTGAAGACAACAACATAGGAACGGAACTCAAACAAAGGGTCAGACAGGCGTGGGACGGCGGACGGGGAGGGCCTGCTCGACCTTGAGGTTCGTCTCGGGTCCAGAGTCGCACTTGACGGTGAGGCCCCGGAGCGAGGCGATCACGTCCGTGGGCAGTGTCGGCGCTGACGGCCTGGGCTTGGCGAAGTGGAGGAAGGCCATGCCCTTGTTGGACATCCACGAGATGTCCCGCGGCCGGACCCCGCGCTCAATCAGCGCCGCCTTGAGGTCACGCACACGCATTCCCGCCGTCAGACCGTCCACCTTGAGGCTAAAGTCGACTTTGTAGCGGGGCCGGAAGGCGTAGCTGAGAGGGCGGGCGCCGCGACGGCGCGAGTCCAGCTCGGAGCGCGCAGCGCCACGAGCGAAGCGCTTTCGGCGGAATGTGCGCGTCGGCCGTGTCGGGGGCGCAGAGCCCTCCCGCGTCGGGGGACGCTGTCGCCACTCAGGGGCGCGCTCACGCGACGTCGCCTCCCGCCGCCCAGTCTTCCGCGCCGCATCGGCACCCGTCGCAGCCGCACGTTGTCCTCTCTCTCGTCACTGTCCACGTCTCCTGTCTTCAAAACTACTTCTTTTCCATCCCTGAAACAACACAGGCATTTGACTATAACCAAACTTTCCTTTAAACTTTCATAACATATTTTCACTGTAACTATACGAGTATCAAACTTATTTAAGTTGACTCTATCCCCATTTGTTAATTATTCAGTACTGTTCATCATAAAATCGGGAAGGCGATGCAAACTGGAGGAGTTCAAAATCGAAAAAGAATAAAAAACACTTTGTAAAGTATTTGAACAGAAACTCTGTGTAAAGAAACACTTTTCTCTGTGTTTACTCAAACTTATAACCTCAAATTTCGGACAATTTGACTTCATGGAGAAAAGAGAGAGGGAGACCAACAAGCAACAACAACTACAACGTGCTTACTCTCCTTCTCTCTTTTCTCCTGTAATCGACTTGCCCAAAAATTGAGTTTGTGTGCTTCTTTACTCTGTGTGTTACTGTTTTTCGATTTTTATTCAACATTGTTACGAATCATGATGGTACTATACTACCTTGAGATAACCACATCAAAACTACTTAGACACATTCGGAAGTACCTTATTACAAAAAAAAAGTGAAATTTCTAACAAACCATTATGTAATGCAACTATAACATTTTGACATAAAAAAGAGAAAATACACACTTACTAAATGCATTCAGTAAGCAATGCATCTTTTTTCCGTTTTCTGTGTCGTATTTTGTGTAATTGAAAGTTTTATAAGTCCATATTAACCGTTTCTTCAATTTCGTATTTTGATATAAATATAGAGGAAAAAGAAGTCAATGGTTTCATAATGATATAAAAGTCTGCTTCAAAACAGCTGTTTATTCTACGGGGATTACGCAATCAGTTACAATGAGATGAAATTGCATTAATCAGTAGCTTCATGGGAAATTATCATCTAAGTACTCTCCCAGTATAGAGATAAAATGTATCCGTAATTTAAATACTTAATACATATCTAATAAAAAAAAGAATAGATTTAAAAAGAAAGTCCTACTTAATTTCTTTCTCCATCAAATCTTTAATGATGGGAATGTCATTGACTCTCCTTGGAGACAACTCCTCCCAGGCGAACTGGGGCCTTTGCCTGCGCGGCTTCACCTCTATCACTTGGGTTGGGGTCACTATCAGGTCGACCGGCACGTCGTACTTCTTGAATATCTCCTCCGGCAGCTTGTCGTAAACCTTCACACAAACAACACCACTAATCTACCTTCCATTATAATTATACACACAACAACTAGTCATTCATTGTTAATTACTAAAAACTTTTAACTGCATTTTAATAATTTCTATACGATTATTGGTGCAGTTTTAAAAATTATTCGTGATTTTCGAACTGGTGATTGCAAAAGTTGGTAGTAGTTTTTTTTTCAAGCATATATCCTTAAATATCACACCATATTTAGGTTGTATATTTTTTTTTTGCCTAATTTTCCAATTTCCGAACGTCTTTTCTCATCTCTTCGTTAAAACTGTATAACGTCATCTATATTAATCATCATATATATATGACCCAAATATAGTCTCTTAATATTTAAGCACTCACTCTTACAATTTGTATAAGCTATACAAAAAAAAAAACAATGTCACCTCGTTTTAAAATCTAGCAACAAACTTGAAAGTACCAACAAACCTGTGTATCATGAACCAACGTGACAATGGGAACATCTTGAGTTAATCCTCCCAACTTTCTCAGCAAGGCGTACTCTAAATCGGAGAATCCTTCGCCCTTTCCAATTCTTCGACCTAAACACAATTGATATCATTTAGGTCCAATCAGTATATCAAATTACTATCTTTGAAATATATCTTTAGATAATTTAAATTATTTAGGTAAATAAGATAGAGGCATATAAAAATAATACAGTTATTTAAAATGATTATGGTGTAGTCTGACTATACGTTTACTAATATTAAAGTTGAATATTCGGTTAGGTTGCAGTGGCAGTCCCATAGTTGAACACTCATAGACCGAGCATTGACCCTTTGTGATACAATACAATTAAGACCGATTTTTCATTGGGAGTCTTAAATTCTTCTAAACTCAAGAGTAGGTTTCTTTAACAGAGTACCCCAGAGTACAGAGTACAGAGGACAAAGTACCCCAGAGTACAGAGGACAGAGTACCCCAGAGTACAGAGGACAGAGTACAGAGTACAGAGGACAGAGTACAGAGTACCCCAGAGTACAGAGTACCCCAGAGTACAGAGTACAGAGGACAGAGTACAGAGTACCCCAGAGTACAGAGGACAGAGTACAGAGTACCCCAGAGTACAGAGTACAGGGTACAGAGTACCCCAGAGTACAGAGGACAGAGTACCCCAGAGTACAGAGTACAGAGTACCCCAGAGTACAGAGTACCCCAGAGTACAGAGGACAGAGTACCCCAGAGTACAGAGGACAGAGTACCCCAGAGTACAGAGTACAGAGTACAGAGGACAGAGTACAGAGGACAGAGTACCCCAGAGTACAGAGGACAGAGTACCCCAGAGTACAGAGGACAGAGTACCCCGTACATCGTACAGGCTTAATGTCCTTTCGGAGGGATATCGTGCTCACATTTATTCACCTTCCACGTGAATAAATTGAAAGTCACAGAGGGTATTGAACCACGGACCTTCCAGTCCAGAGGCGAGCACTTTACCATTGGGCTAGCCCGGCACCAAAAAGTCGAGTGTGGAGGAATTCACATTTTTGTTGTTGTTGTTCATTTTACTTTTTGTGTTTATCCAGTGAATTTTATTACTGGATTCATTTATATCAAGCAGTTTGTCATCTAATAGGACTTTAGCATTGTTAAACAAAACTGTTTGTGTTCATTGTATGTTATTTTTAAGAAAATATTTCATTTTTGGTAAATGGACAGTGGCATAGCAAAGATTCCCCCCCCCCCCCTCCCTCCTGATGACCGTGAAAGTCCTCAAAATATGTTTTTTCATGGAATTACAATCAAGGATCAAATTTTAGATTGTTATTAGTCCCAAACTTTCATCATACAGCACGTATACATTTGGAATTAAAGAAAACCAAAGATTTCTTAAAACAAAAACATAAATCAAAGGATTAAAAAAATTGTTAAATTCAATTAACTGGCTACTCAAACAAATATAATAAACTTTTCAGCTCCTTTAAAAAAAGCTAGTTTTGACAAATTTAAAATAAATTTATTTCTATTCTGAGGTAAAATGGATAAATAAACAAAAGTTTCCACACATATGAAGTTTTATTCAACAACAATAACAACGCGTTTCGAACACTTTGTGTTCATCATCAGGAAGACACTATAATACAAATTATATGTAATCAGTTACAAAATTAGAGTGAAATAATAAAATTCAATTAAGAGGATTCAAGACATTATTTTATTTCACTATTTATTTTATTTTATTTTATTCACAATTTTATTTCATTATTTATTGAATTTTATTATTTCACTCTAATTTTGTAACTGATTAGATATAATTTGTATTATAGTGTCTTCCTGATGATGAACACAAAGTGTTCGAAACGCGTCGTTGTTGTTGAATAAAACTTCATTTGTGTGGAGACTTTTGTTTGTTTATCCATTTTACCTTAGAATGAGTAAATACTACATAATTACGGATTGCAAACTAATAATTTATTTTTAATTTGCAAATATTACAGTGAAAACTCCATCTAAAAACAGTACATAAAAACAAGTACGACCTTAAAAACTCATTTTTGTTGTAAAATTTCAGATTGTTTGTTAGCTTTTATGGTTTTAATTTTTTTTTTATATTTTTACCCTCTCAAAATGCCGCCCCTGGGACGTACCACTCGGGGTGGACCACCCCCTTCCTTGCTACGCCACTATAAATGGATTTGAATAAATTAAGGTGGCCAAATTGAAAGGTGATAATGACCTGTTTTGTCTACTGCAACAGACCCCACGACAACAAGGTCGATTGGTAAGGGCGGTGCTAGGGCACGGCCCAGGTGACAAATACCAAGCCGAGTGGCTGCCAGTCTGACAGAGGACTGCGCCGGTGCTGCCGGAGGCTCTACGTGGAGAAAGACGGCATCCTTGAGTCCAGGACAGCCCACTACTAGCTGCTTGCCTTGGCGCACCATTTCCAAACGACTGCTCTCCATTGCCTTGTCTAGGGACACCTTCACCACTCGGGCCATCTTGAATACTTCCAACTCTGCCAAGCGCTCCACTGCTTCCAGCTCCCCCTTGAAGTGGGGAATCCTGAAGGTGCAAGGTCGGGGGAACAACACAACACCACTCTTGTCCATCTTATTCCAAACCTTGAACCGTAAACTTCTCTTCGTCTCTGCCTTTTCCTCAGACCTGTGTAGACATTAGAAACATATCTTTTATAATAACTAACTAACTTATATATTAACAATAGTAATCTACACATGCGCAATAGTTGATTAACTTATCTCTCTCTACGCTAACAACTACAAGCGACTTGTGCTTTCCGTGCAGCCAAAATATCCAATGTCCAAAATCAATACTTATGCTCTCCAATATTATGTGTCGACACAAATACGACGTTTCGAACAGGTAGTGTTCTTCTTCAGGCATAAAACCAAGGATGAGTGTCTGGGGTACAACAGATGAGTATCACCACAGACACTCATCCTTGGTTATATGCCTGAAGCAGAACACTACCTGCTTCACGTAATATACGTTCTTTATATTATTAAGCTTCTATATGTGGAGACTATTTCATTAACTTTTTATGAGTAAACACCTTCAAAATAACTATTTTAATTGTTACTCGTGGTTTATCAATGATTGAATGTAGTCTCTAGACCTGTGTTTCTAGATTCTAGACTTTTAAGTTTCACTCGTGGCTTATCAAAGATTGCTTGCAGTTTCTAGACAGTGTTTCTAGATTCTGACTATACCTTGTGCCGTCTCCCTCCACTCCAGATCCTGCTCCGCTCTCCTCTTCAGCTCTATTTGACTTTGATTCCATTTTGTCTTTTTCTCCTTCTTTCTTCAGAATTTTTTCTTCTGAGTCTTTTTCAAAAGCTTAAAACAATCAAATTAGGTAAATATATGTAGATGATATAACTTATCTTAAAGAAGATATATATAAAAATATACAAATAAAGGTTATAAAATATAAAATGAAACTGTATTACACATTAAGCATAGTTAAATTACAAACACACTATGTATATGATAAATATCGAATTAATATAGATGAACGAACAGTAGTCAAGTAATGTTTCATTCAGAATTACCAAAACTTTAATGAAGCTGCTTATTCAATATTTTAAACCATCTTCGAATGACAGAAAAATATACCATAGAAAATTAGATAAATTTACAGGGAAATACTTTATAGTAAAGTATGGCGTTATTGAAACACATCTAGTGCAATAAATACAAGTTAATGAAGCCTATGGGAGAGAGTACGGCTGGAACATTGTTCTCAGCCAAAATATAGGGAGGAAGAAAGAGATGAAAAACTCAAAAGAAGTGGTAAAAAAGAGAAGTTGATTTATTATAAATACATAGAATTGGACATTCTCAAAGAAATTTCTTTCGATTGTGCCAGAATAAATTTTGAAAACAAAAAGTCAGAAAAGAACGTTTTAATGAAAACTTTAGTTTAAAGGTCATTCTGGTTTTACTCCCATACGTCAAGGTCAAATGATTTATCTTCCTTCGGCTTAAGGGAATTAGTTTTCTAAAATTAATATATCAAAAATGAAAATAAAACAATTTCAGATAATCTGAAGAGAAACTATTAACTATTTGACGAATAATTATTCTCGTCAGGCTCTAAAATGTATTAAAAAGACGCAGTTTCTTTTTTTTATCTAACAACAACTGTTTGATTCTGATTTTTTTTAAGTATTGTATTTATTTTTTAATTTAAAAAAAATACTATCTTTATCTTCTGGTTTCAAGGTTCATGATAAAAATATTTCAGAATACAACACTGATCAATTGGTACATATTATTTAAAAATCTAAACATGACTGGTGTTTAATGTGATACATATAAAAGATTCTATTACAAATCGAGACATTCTTTTTTCGAGGACTTGATCCATTGAAGAATTTTCTGGTTAGTTTATGTAAAATAGTTATATCATTGAATTCTGTACGTATTTTTAGATTTTCTTTTTTTAATTTATAAACGAATTATTTTGCGGTTAATAAGATTTTTAAAACCACAAAGGAAAAGAAAGACTAATTGAATAAAGATATTCGCTGTATATGAACAGACAAAAAAATTGTATGCTTCAAAATTTAAGCACGTTCTCTCTAGCGAAGAATCCAAATTACTCAAGGTTTTTGTATTAAAATTTTGATGATTTAAAAAAAATTGATTGCAACTGTTCATTTCTTTTACAATGTATTTAACTTATTTAAAAGAAATTTTGGAATAATATCAACTATTAATAGGTAAGTGATAATACTCAATAAATCAAAATAATAAAGTTAATATTATCAACTAAGATCAAGAAAGTATATCTAACAAATACCACATCAAACTAAATAAGAATAAACCAATGCCTTTGTATTAGCCGTTGTTATATCAAGATTAAAAATAGAATGTATTTTATTATTTAGTAATTAGTTAAAATAAACGACATCAGTAACTGGAAAATGTAAATTAACATATACTACTAAAAATAAAAACGTTGATTCAATTTTATGGAAACCTCTTTCTTAGTAAAATTACAAAAATTACTACTTGCTGAAAAAAGACAAGTTCATTGTTGACTTCTTTTTTAAATCAAGGGGGGTGGGGGGGTTTGTATTGAGTAAATAGTAACCAAGGTGACAAAAACTACCAATGTATCATTAGTTATAAAAATTTATGTAAAATGAAAATGATTGTTAATTTACTAAAAAACCAATGCAACTTATGATGAAATAAAAATTAACAATAATTACATGAGCAAGAAGTTAAGTAATTAAATATTTTCGAATTAACTTCCAACTTTACAGAATATCAATGACTATTACAATTTTAGCTAAAATTAAAAAGAAAAATGACTATTATTTTAGCTTTAAATATGTGTAATTACATTTAATTAAAAAAAAATTAATTTATTGTTGTCAAATCAAGTATCTTGATCTAACAAAAGTTCAACTTTGCCAAAGATTTCAATGAAAAGTTTGTTAAAAACTTTGCTTTAAAGTTTCAATTATGATATAAAAACTAAAACAATATAATAAAATATTTCATTTGAATCAAATACAATTATGATACAATTTTACTGATTATTGTATCACTTAAAACATTGTCATAAAAAAAAAATTGCCATCACATTTAAGTTTGTCTTACTTTTTGATTTTTCCTCAGCTGTCATTCTGATCTAAGATATAAGAAACCAGTTGAGTCAAGCACAAGCTTCTTCTTATCACTTGGCAGACCTCCTGTGGCACAACGCCTGAAGTTCTCGAGTTCTTTCTAACTGTCCTGGTCGAGTTCTGGAGATCGACTGGTTATAAAAAACGCTGTTCACAGGTAGTTTTAGACAGCTGATCTATATTTTCATTTTCTTTAAAACAAAAGAGGACTCGATCATATGTTTCATTATTTCTTTTTAAATATTTTTTTTTTCGGTTCCATAACACCGGTATCTCCGCATCTTTGACGTAATACATTAACAAAGGGCTAAACAGATTGAACTATTTTTTACAGTAAACTAATCTAGACATGTTTAGTAAGTATAATTGTATTATGATAACTTTATTATGATGTTAGGAAAATAGGGGCGAATTAATTAAAATGGATACTATTAAGTGTCATTATTCCCGTTATCACTCAATAGTGTCAGATGTATTCATTTTAATTAATGAATACATCTTAAGTATTCATTAAAAGCTCTTAAATGCATATATAATTTTTTTCTAGATGTAACTTGAAGAAGAACATCAAGTGTTCGAAACGCGTTGTTTAGTTTCTTGTAATAAACTTTTTTGTGTGGAAACTTAATACTTTTCCTAACATGAGTAAATACCACACTATCACAGATCGCACAGTTAATTAACTTTATTATGATATTGCTAAGCATATCCTAATAGAAAACAGCCCAATAGTAAACGAAAAAAAGTGTGAAATTATTAACAAAATCTCATTATTATTAATTAATTTCATAAAAAGAATTAGTTTTTTTACTATATTTATTTTCAAATTATGAAAACTAACTCCAAGTGAAATTTTCTTAATATTATACTAAAAATAGGACATTTAAAAGACCATATAAAGTAAATACTTAAAAGCAATGACTTTTGCTTTATTATGAGTAAATAAGATTAGGTATGTTTTGATGTTAGTCAGCTCATGTCCATATTTGTAGTTACAGTTATTGTTTATATTTTACTATTACATAGTTTTCTATTTTCATTCCATCAAAAGGTAACTTACTGTTAGTGAATTATTTCTTCTCTCTTGTTTCTTTCTTATCGGTATAAATGTCATTTTCACTAATAATACTATTTTGTTCCTAACTTATAAATATTTATAATTAATTTTTTTTTCTTAATTTTGATTGAGTTACCAAATGCAGGCCCCACAAGACAGGGGTGCAGTCGGTGCGCTGCACCAGGCCCAAATGAGTCTAGGAGACCTATGAATATCAAAAGTTAAAAATTGAAATGGGCAATTATGCATGGATTTTTTTTTATTGTTGAATTGAAGAAGAAAGGGAATAAGAGTGCATTGTCACAAGCATTGCTACTTATTTTGCATTGTTGCCATTTTTTGACCCAACTTCGTCAAATTTAACTTCTTTCCAAGTAGATTGGCATTAAAAAAATACCTGGATTGCATTTTTCTGCCAGTTTGCTCTTTTTTTTTTTACATGGAAATAGTCTTCGAGTTGAGGGAGTGAAAAAAAAAACAGTTTGAAAAATGGACATTTTATCAAGTAAACTACAAAAATCGGCTCCGTTTGATGAATTTAATTCCAATCTTTCCCAACGGTCAAAATACGGTGACAGCTTTTGATATCTCCGTCTTCAGTGACTTTATCTTAACAATAGATTTACTTTTATTAATCATATTTCTTCATGTCTGTAGCTTAATCCAACAAAATTAATCTATCGTATATTAAATTATCTAGATAAGGCCACTGTTGGATAGGGGGGCCCAGAAAATGTTTTACACCGGCACATTTTTTTCTTTCCTTGACCAAATGAAAATTAAGGCATCACATTTTAACCAAAACATTGTTGTTAAATAATTCAAGCCTACCATATTAAATTTCACGAATTTAGTCAATTGAAATTCCAATTTATCTAGAAAATTTAAATTCCATATCAGATTTATCTAGATTTTTTCATCTTAATGTTGGACCCATATAATATAATTTTACCTAAGTAATAGAAAATAGTAAAGAAAACAAATATATATATATGAAGTCAGTTGGGTTTTGACTCTGACAAAGACCGCTTGTTACGGTTGAAAGATCTTAAGTCTTTTTTCCCCATTTCATATTCTGGTTTAATCATTGATTGTTATTTCACATGTTTATGTGAAATCTTGTTCTTATTCTTATATAACACTATTTTTCTTTTTTATCGAAGTTTGGTCTAGCGTCAATAATACAACACCTTGAAGCCGATTTGTACACATCTTCAGGGCTACATCAATACAGAATACAGAAATATAGACGAAACGTCGGCCTAAAGGTGTTGTATTATTGAAGCTAGACCAAACCTCGATAAAAAAGAAAAATAATGTTAAATAAATGTGGTCAAGATAAGGAAAACATTCGTATATATATATTTATGATAATATTAACAATTATTATATAGAAAGTTAAAGGTGCAGATACTAAGACGACGTAGCTACTGTCAATGTTAAGAAAATTTGAAATCAAATCTAGTAAAATGATGTAACAGGTGCAGTTCAGTTCAGAAAATTTTTTTCAATAGATAAATTTTCACTTATTATTTTCCACTTATATTATAGTAATTATAACATTGGATGAATAACCTTCATTTCAAGAAATTTAGTTATATTTTCAATAAATTACATACTTCTAAGAAAACTTGAAATCTTTCGAGAAGCAACTATGTGATCGTTTTGCTAAAATGTTTTTTTTTTAGTAGGTGGGAGGGTAGGTGCCTATCCAAAACTTGCAAATCTGAATGAAATTTGTTAGATATTTGAACTTTGATATTAAAATCTGTCATATTATTTTGGGTTTAAATTTTTTTTTATTCATAACTAGACCAGAATAATTTGCAACAAAGAATAGGTATGAACATAAGATAACATTCAGTTACTCTCTTGATGATTGACCGGTGGAGCTTTCAAGACAACGTACTATATAGAACGTTAATAATATTTCTAACATCTGTTTGAAAGAGAGAGAAAAATCATAGAAACTGAAAATGTCATTGCCAAATTAAATCATTGTAAATGAACACCTGTTGATTGCATAGCCAGCCAACATATACAGTATGCATGAACTTTGAAACTTGATTATTTTAAAAAAGTGATAACACAAATCAATCATGTAAACAATGATAAAGTTAAATGTCGATAAGGAAAATAATAATCACCATACCATAAAATTTATTATAACAAAATTATATAATTAGAAAAAAAAACATAACACAAATATTTTAGTACCAAAACATAATGGAATCATAATAACAAAATATATTAATATTATATCATATTTATAATTATTAACAACTGGGAAACAAATGAAGATTTATTATTCAGTCAAGTTAATTATTTTAGCCTTAAGAATTATCGTCAGAGTCCAACCAAACCTACTGGTAACACTCTAAAGAAAATGTTAAAAAGACTTCAATTTCATTATTTATTGGTTTAGTCGATAATAAAAAAACAACATAAAACTCGAAACTTCGATATTTGAATATTTAAATCCAATAAGACTTAAACTCACTGGTATTTCAAAGCCAAGTCCAGCTTCAAGTTTAAAATTTAAGCTAACTTTTTATTACTTCGTTGTTGAAAGAACTTCATGTAATAGTTCTTTAACAACAAAACTACGAAAATTGCTTTGGAATTGCTTCCAAGTTTCTTTATAATTGTGGGGGATTGCATTCGTTTATTACGTTTCATAAACACATAAAAAAGCATGGGGGAGTTACGTTTTATTGTTTTAATATTTCTGAAAAAACAATATTATATGCACAAAACAAGAGTTTTGTTTTATTAATAAAAGATAATCATCCGAAAGTGTTTTAACTAAAGATAGATAGTTAAATAGTTTAATTACAGTAATTAATGAAATGCTTTAGAGTAGCTCATAGCGAAATGTGACTTTAGCTTAAAAGAGGAAGCGTAATATATTAAGTTTATAAAAAAATATATAACTTTTTTTGTTTTTTTTTCTTGTTATTTATGCTGCATAATCAGCCATCTTAGAGCACATACACAATGGTATTATAATAATTATAAATGTATTATAGTACTGGTATTATAATAATAGTAATAATGCCAGGCAAATAAACCAGTAAGTACCTATGAGACATTTCGCATAAAGAAAATAAAAAAACCCTAGAAACTGTCTGACTGTTTCGAAGATTTCACGAAGTTCAGTCATATTTTTACGTAAAAGATTTATTATTGTACGCAATTTGTCCTATACATTAGACATAGCCTAACCTGGAAATTCATAATCAACCAACATGAGGAAAGAGTTTACGGCATTAACTGTATAAAACTGGACCTTTGTATTTTATCAACTGTACTTATACACGCATACAGTATTTTTACTTCTGATTTTCATAATATTGTTTATATCGCATCTATTTACATATCTACATTTCATTCTCCCAAATTTATCATATTTATTTAATCGTCACTAAATAAAATTGAAATAAGGTAACAGAAGTAAATATTAGATGCTACTTTCTTTGTTTTTGTTAAAAAAAAACTTTTTTTTGCAAAATTAAAAATTTAATTATATTAAATCGGATGATAAGAAATTACGAAAAATAGGTCTTTTAAGTATTAAATGTTTCAGCTTCTTTAAAAACTACATTATACTAATGACATTATTCATTATTAATTACCCTGTAATATAATGAACAATTATACACTATGTTTTACCGAATTGAACTTTACGTAATTAAAACAATCAAAACAATACATAAATAGTAAACGAATATGCAAAAATTAAGTTGTATGAAGTAGTGAATTAAAAAAAAATATAATTTTTTAAGAATTGTTATATTAATTATTTATGGGATTTTTATAAAAAATATTTTTGGTTACAAAACAATACATTGAGGGATACAAGGCTTACAATTATAATTGAGCTTATTAATGGAATGAATGGGGAAGACGAAAGAATACGTTTATTTAGAATGTTTTTTGTTGTGTTGTGTACTGTGATAATCAGAAAGGGCATTTCTTGTTTAACTCTTTACATAATGAAAGAAAACAGAGTAATTTTCTTCATAATTCTTGGGTAGTTCAACATTGACGTATTCAGCAGCTAAATAAGCAGCTCCAATACAGGCAGATTTAACTAATTCAATAAGGGAAAGTTCACGAACTGAGCAATTCTCATCCAATTCTTTAGTGATTCCAGGTTTTAAAAGATTAAAACTTTTCCAAACCGAGCCAACACAAACAACAGGGAGACCTCCTTCTTTCTTCAATAAAGACTGAAATAATACATTCATTATAATTTTATATAATCACTACAAATTATTATATATATATATATATATATATATATATTATATATACACATATATTGCTAATAATATATATATATATATATATATATATATATATAAATAACAAGATTTCACATAAACAAGTGAAATAACAATCAATGATCAAACCACAATATTGTGATCAATTTCACAATATTGAATGAGTTGGGTTTTTGACTCTGACGAAGACCTTAGTTTTTTTTCCCCATTTCATATTTGGTTAGATCATATATATATATAATGATTTGTGTTCTTGACCCAATATTTATATGATGTAATTTTTTTTTTGAGGGTTGAGGTCCAATGATTTTAAACTAGTCCTTTTGCCGACGTTTCGACATATATTTATGTCATCTTCAGGACTTGGAAATCTGTTTATGTTGCTGCATACCTATTACCTATTACAAAATAGTAGCCATCATGTAAATAGGTATGCAGCAACATAAACAGATTTCAAAGCCCTGAAGATGACATAAATATATGTCAAAACGTCGGCAAAAGGACTAGTTTAAAATCATTGGACCTCAACCCTCAAAAAAATTACATCATATATATATATATTATTAAAAACATAACCATAGTTGGAAGAAACTTGCTTCTTTATAAGTTTCTCTATCTTCCTAAATAAGGATTTCGTTGTTGTATCTAAACTATATAACAAACTTCCAACACAGTTTATTCCTACACCGAAATTATTGAAGCAGTATGTATACAAAAAATGAAACCCCATATCAATATTTAGTTTGAAAATAGCCATAGGAGCCTAAAACTATTTGGAACACAAGGCCAAATAGACCCGGCCCAGGTAATAACAGCGACCCCTTAGGTCACTCACTCCCCCAGCTTTGAACAAACGGTTTAAAGCTGAAGACGGTTCAAACCAAAAATTAGAGACTGTAAGTGTATGCTTTTGATTTCTCTATCTGTCTTTTGCTACATTGAACCATATATAAATATATATATATATAAAGTATATTGACAAAAAGAACACACAGAAATGAAACGGAAGCTCACTACGATATTTTGATGGCCTCGCCATCAGCAAGATAGAAACGAGTCACTCGCAGACAGACAACGACTATATATATATATATATATATATATAAATATTGATAAAAGTATCGACCGTGAAATAGAAACAGAATTAAAGTTTATCAGGACTCAGTCAGTTCTTCAGGTTCAAATTAAACTCTCATTGCCAACGTTTCGGTGTTTATTTAAAACTATTTTCATAGGCAGAAGTATAACATTTTGAAACAGAAAAACTAAGTATTACATTAGAGGTTATTTTACAAAGAAAATAAGTTAACAGACTATTTTTCTTTGTAAAATAATCTCTTATACTTCTGCCTATAAAAAAGGTTTTAAACAAAAACCGAAACGTTGGCAATGAGAGTTTCATTTGAACCTGAAGAACTGACCGAGTCCTGATAAACTTTAATTCTATATATATATATATATCATAATATACAAGTATGGCAATTCATATTATGGTTCAAACAAGGTGGAGATGCGGTAGATTTGCATGTTAGATAGATGGAAAATAGAGTTAAGAATACAAAATTCGTTTCAATTTTCGAAATGCACATAAAATACCATTTTTTTCTTAGTTGGCATTTTGAGTTAAGACGGATGAACATGGGAAACGTTCATAAAGAACAAGCAATCTGTAACTGGTACATTATTAAGCATTACATGTGTTGAAGTATGATTAAGTGCCATACAGACCTATCAATGTGACTAAAGCGAGTTTACCACCAACTAACATGCATGGTGTTACATATGGCCTATGAGGCAAGTACAGTAAACTGGAAACAAAATGTTAACTAGTAAATACAGATATATAATTCTCTGTATGTCTGTCTGTTCGCTAAGAATTCCAAAATGGCTTCATTAATCTTAATGAAATCATACATCTTAATCTAGGAAAGTAAAATTGACCTGTCAAAACATCAATGTAACTACGAACATTAACTACTTTTGTGATGATTGTATACATTTTGGTACTGCCCTAATGGATTTTTGGTACATCACCCAATTCATGTTTTTTTATTATAAAAAAAAATTCTATTGCATTTCTTTAAATTCCAAAACATTCCAAAATTTTATATTATGATGTTTAGACAATCTTCCTCCTTTATCGACCTCAATTTTTTTTAAGACTCAATAAAGTAGTTTCTAAGAGTATTTATTTTTGACAAGTGTTTATTGTTAAATATATCATAAATATGAATTAAAGTATAAAAGTTAACCAAACTTTAATTCATAAATTAAATGGTTAAATTACTGGTTAATTAATTGTTAAATTGATAATTTTCCGTTTACATGGACAATTTGAAATTAATATCTATGCAATATAAATAAACCAGTTCAAAATTTAAAAAGCTATAACTTAATAAAATAAAAATAATACATACAGCACTGGCATTTGAAGAAATTGCGATGATATGTTTGGCTAACATTCGTCCAGCAGATTCAAACAGCCATTTACATAATAAATCTCCTTCGTTTGCCTTTTCTGCCAAAGTAATACAAACTCGAGAAAACTTCGCTTTATTAAAATTTGTATACAATATTGGTAAGATGTCATTCCTAAAAAAAAAAAGAAATGTTAAATAACTAATGTTTTTATCGTGAACAATATTGGTAATATTGAAGATGACTTAAATAAAACATTACAGATATTATATCATCTACACTAAAAATGATAAATTGAGAATGATTCTCGTCCTGATGATGGCTCTATGAAAGAGTTGAAACATGTTTACTCTTAACTGTGTAAGAAGTTTATTATATAGTTTAGATACAACAACGAAATCCTCATTTAGGAAGATAGAGAAACTTATGAAGAAGCAAGTTTCTGACAACTATGGTTATGTTTTTAATAATATATATATATATTTCACTGATAAAACGAAAGACGATCCAAACTGGACACAATACGAGTTCGAGATTAACAAAGAGCAACACACAAAGTAGGGAAACACACTTACAGACTCAAATTTTCGGGTAATCCGTCTTCAGGAGAAAAGAGAATGGGAGACCAAGCACGTTGTAGACGCAACAGCAAGTAACCCTTGCTGTTTAAAATGTCCGCTGGACCGTTTCTTTTAATTGTGGTATATATATATATGAGCAATAATTTTACGTTAATTGCCAGCAAATCTCATAAAGAACACGACTATACTATTCAGACAAAAAAAAAGTTCGAGTTTAAATAAACCGAATAAATGTTTACGTTACCGTAATTAAAGTACAATAATCTAGAAGAATACTATATTTGAAGTTGTTGAGTTTCCAGAACCCATTTATAATATTCCCAAATGGACTGGTTGGATCATTTGATTTGATATAATGAAATTCGAATTATAAATATACCATGATCAGAGGAAGACCTTTATAGTTTTTGCAACAAATCCGAGTATAAGTGGGTACTTAATATTAACATATTATACATAGAAACTCTTCTCTTTGTTTCTCAAATAGTGATTATAATTACTAAAAAATTCTCAGTATGTATTTCTCTTTCAAATGTAGAGAAAATGGTTCAAAATTGTATACGTTAATTAGTTTGACCATTGGGAGGTTTTAGGTAGGTAAATTGCTTGAAAGTCAAAAAGTTAGCATCAAATTGAATAAAGTACACTTTTAAGCTCTTTTATCTTTAATCTTTGTCCTTACTTGGAAGTCACTAGAAGCTGTTTTGGCAAAAATAGTATGTAACATTTTGAATACATTTTATATATATACATTAATAATCAAATAACTCTTGATATAATATATGAATTAAACACTACAATAAACAAATATATATTAATTACAATGCTCTAAGGCCTTTCGCTACAACATCATCAGAGAGCTAAATGAACCAAACTAAAAATATAATAACAAGTTAACCTGGTTGATTGAAGTCTTCAGGATTGCTGGCATCCCTGTCTGAATTTAATGTTCTTAAAAATTGAAGGAGTCTTGATTTGCTTACTTATTTCTTTTATCAATATTTCATCTAGTTTGTAAAGTCCCGGACTATTGTTCATTAAATTTCCGTAGAAGTTCTTTATGAGTGCACTTTCAATAATATTTCAACTCCTTTCTGAAGGTATAGTCTGATTGAATATTGGTGTTGTTTTACTCTTGTAAAGAGACCTTTACTCGTCTGTCCAATATAAGACATTTGGCAATCAATACAAAGTATCCTTTATACATAACTATCTTTTTCCTCCCCCTTATTATTAACATTAACAAGTTAATGTTAATATTGTTATTTTAACAAAAATCATATCATAAATTGGAGTGAAGCAAAGGAATTAGTACCTTCAGAAAGGAGGAGAAATATTATTAAAAGTGCACTCATAAAAAACTTCTATGAAAATTTAAGGAACAATAGTCCGGGACTTTACAAACTAGATGAAATATTAATAAAGGAAATAAGTAAGCAGATCAAGACTCCTTCAAGTTTAGGAACATTAAATTCAGACGGGGATGCCAGCAATCCTGAAGACTTCATCAACCAGGTTAACTTGTTATTATATTTTTAGTTTGGCTCATTTAGCTCTCTGATGATGTTGTAACGAAAGGCCTTAGAGCATTTTAATTAATATATATTTATTTATTGTGGTGTTTAATTCATATATATATATATATTATTTTTTCTTTTTTATCGAGGTTTAGACTAGCTTCAAACAATACAATACTTTTAAGCCGACGTTTCGTCTTTATTTATAGACATCAATACAGAATTTAATTACAATAACATAAAGAAAAGTTTTTACAATAAGAAAAATGTTTTATTTTTATAAAAAAAAATCTTAACGCTGAAAATGTTTCGAGGAAAAATACTCGAATCATAAATAAAAATAAGTACAATATAGATTAGTTACAATGAACTTACCTTTCTTTGATTTCTAAATATTGTTGAAAACTTTCCCACACTGCTTCTGTTGAATAACTATGAGGTGCTGGTTGAAGTTTGTCAACTGCATCAAAATGGATTTTTATTGCCAGCCGAGATATCCAGAAAGCTACAAAAACATAAACAAAAAACCTCTATTTCATAATGGGTTTATTATTATAGCATTAGTCAGATTATAGCAGAGATTCCCAAAGTGGGTTCCTTAATGGACTGTCTGGGGTTCCGCGAGAAACATTTAGGGAAAACATTTTTCTAATTTTTTTTTGTAGGTATGGATTTATTCTGTGTCTCTTGTGAATCATGAAACCGAATAATACTTCTATACATAAGTAGAAGTGGCCAAAATTTTATTCATATATAAGATGATTCACTAGTCAGTTTTTGGAGTTATCTGATTCCCGAATTTCTTTCGATTGTAAAAATAGCACTTCACACATTGCTGCCACTTCCCATTACCTAATTATGTAAAACCGGATTTTCCTTTTATACTGCCATGAAAACTAAATATCAAAGTATACTTAATGCTTGGTCTGAAATAACCAAGCAAGGTTTCAGTTCACTGTCACATATTCATTCAAACTACAGTTGTTGTTAAAATCCACATACTATTTTTCTTTTTAAAATAGTTTGTAATGTAATACTTAGTGTTTCTGTTTCAAAATTTATACTTCTGCCTATAAAAAAGGTTTTAAATAAAGACCGAAACGTTGGCAATGATAGTTTAATTTGAACCTGAGGAACTGACCGAGTCCCGATAAACTTAAGTTTTGTTTCTATTCCACGGTCGATACTTTTATCAATATATATATATATATAAAACTGTAGTTTATATATAACCATATATAAACATACAGTTAGTTAGCGAAATAATTATATATTATTTAGCTCACTAACTGTACATTCGTAATTGATTATGCATAAGATAAGTATATATCCAAAACAACGTACTTCGTAAGTACTCGTATGCGGACAGTTAATAACGTTACCATATGCTTTTCAAAGAAACACACATATCTAATATACTACGCACATTTATATTACGGTTTCAATAAAACTTATATATAAATGTGAATTATTGTAATTAGTGAATAATATTAGAAACTTACCTGACCCTTCATCTCCCAGGAAATGACCCCAACCACCACAGTTGAATTCGGACCTGTCTCGATTAATCAGAAGACAGTTGGATCCCGTACCAGATATGAGAACTACTGCACCTAAGAGAACAGATATGGGAAAAATTAATAAATGACTAATGCTTGAAAGTTGAGAAATATAACAGACGGCATTGCCTCACTTATTCTACCATAAATCTCGAATATTCCTTTTCAAGCGATAATAATAGCTCTTCTGTTATTTTTTAATAGGTCTTGGATTACAACTTCTAGTGCCTGGAATAAAACCCAACTGACTTCTGACTGATTAGTATCAACTCAGTCAGTTGGGTTTTCGATTCTGACGAAGACCGCTTGTTACGGTTGAATGATCTTAGTCTTTTTTCCCTTTTTCATATTGTGGTTTGATCATTGATTGTTATTTCACGTGTTTATGTGAAATTTTGTTATATATATATACATATATATATAAAAAGATTTCACATAAACACGTGAAACAACAATCAATGATCAAACCACAATAAGAAATGGGAAAACAAGACTAAGATCTTTCAACCGTAACAAGCGGTCTTCGTCAGAGTCAAAAACCCAACTGAACACTAGATGCAGAAAACATCTGGTGAGGAGTTGAGAAGAGTGGGAGGGAAGAGTGGTATTTTAAAAGGGTGAAAGCACAGGAAAGGACTAATGTCCAGAAAGGGATGTTTGGGGAAACAAAGGAGTACAGTAAGAAAAAGTAAAAAACTATCCGCTAGCTGTCAACCCTCTTTGAAGAGGCTATTGCCTCTTTGATACTTTTGTCACGAGGGCAATAGCCTCTTCAAAGAGGGTTGACAGCTAGCGGATAGTTTTTTACTTTTTCTTACTGTACTCCTTTGTTTCCCCAAACATCCCTTTCTGGACATTAGTCCTTTCTTGTGCTTTCACCCTTTTAAAATACCACTCTTCCCTCCCACTCTTCTCAACTCCTCACCAGATGTTTTCTGCATCTAGTGTTCAGTTGGGTTTTTGACTCTGACGAAGACCGCTTGTTACGGTTGAAAGATCTTAGTCTTGTTTTCCCATTTCTTATTGTGGTTTGATCATTTATATATATATGTATATATATATATATATATATATATCCTTAACCTTCCTAGATGTAGTAGTGTCCCTAAGCGGCAGGACCTTCACCACCTCCATACACACAAAACCTACCAATGCCCAACAATATCTACACTTCAATAGTTGTCACCCATCCCACACAAAAAAGTCCCTACCACGTTCCCTCTCCATCCGCATACACCGTATTTGCAGTGACCTCTATCAACGACAGTGTCATATCGACAAACTTAGGGAGAAATTCGTCCAGCGGGGCTACTCTCCCAGGTTTGTTGATAAACGCTTAATACCTGCCACCAATCAATATCTTCCTAGGACTGCCGCTGAACCCAACAGTTCTCCCTTCCTCGTAACTACTTTCTTTCCTGGGGTCCATAGGATCGGGAATATCATCAAGGACATTTTTCCTCTCTTGTCCTCTTCCCCCTCCACCTCCTCCGTCTTCCGAAAACCCCCTCGCCTGTCCTTCAGAAAGCCTCCCAATTTAGGAAACCTGTTTTCCCACAGATCCCTTGAAACTCCTGGGATTGGGGTGGTGCGTGCTGGTATGGAGAAATGCGGCCGTCGCCTCTGCCTTACCTGTCCTTTAGTTAACCCTTCATCTTTCTTCTCCTCACCAACCAACTCTTTCCGCGTCCCACCTAACACCTCCTGCTCATCCAGGAATTGCGTCTACCGACTGAACTGTAGACAATGTGGAGCATTCTACATTGGTATGACTTCTACCAAGCTCAATGAGCGTTTGAACAACCATAGAGCTTCGGTCGGTCAGCGCAAACAGCTTCCTGTAGCTATCCATGCCAACAGCCATAACCTTTCTTTTAATGACTGCTTTTCTGTTCAAATCATTAAGCTAGTGACCACTGATGACCGTAGTTTGACATTAAGAGCGTCTGAGGAGGCCCACATATGGTTATTGGGGGCCCGATCAGATCCCGGTTTAAATCAGAAGCGTTAACTTTTATTTGTTTTTTCTTTTATTTTTAACTTATATATTCATATTCATATATATATTTTTTTTATTTTATTATTATTTTTTTTCCTTTTTTTATTATATATATTTTTTATTTTATTTATTTATTTATTTATTTTTTTTATTATTTCCTTTTTTGTAATTTTTAATTTTATAATTTTATCTATTGTTTTTGCTTTCTCCGTTCTCCGACGTTTAGTGCCTAGCTCCTTTTTTACGCTAGTGCTGCTCTCTTCGGTTGACTCTTTATTTCTTCATTCGCGCTCCGTTCTTCGACGTGGGGAGATCTCTCTCACTTCGTCCTCTCTACTAGTCTACTCTCCTGATGACGAACAACAGTTCGAAATATTGAATTCTGTAAGTTTTCTTTGTATTCTCTTTTCTGTGTCGTGCTTTGTGTAATTTAAATTTTTATATATATATATGTATGTATATATATATATATATATATATATATATATATATATATATATAGTTCAATGTACATAAAAAAAACATAGATAAATTAAAAACACAAACTACAGTCTCTAATTTTCGGTTGAACCATCTTCAGGAGAGATAAAGAAGGGAAACCAAGCGCACTGGTACAGAGACAGTTGGAGACCAACATTGTTGCCACATACGCGCCCGGTCACAGAGAATAAGGTAGACAAGAATTAATTTAAATTAAAATAGAAATATGAAAAATAACAGTAAACACAAAAACAAATAAAATAAAATAATAAGGATGAATTAAAAGAGGGATGAACAGAAGAAATGATACATAAATAAATAAAAATTAAAAATTATGGACTAAGCTTTAATTTAAATTGATTCTTGTCTACCTTATTCTCTGTGACCGGGCGCCTACTCGTATGTGGCAACAATGTTGGTCTCCAACTGTCTCTGTACCAGTGCGCTTGATTTCCCTTCTTTATCTCTCCTGAAGACGGTTCAACCGAAAATTAGAGACTGTAAGTTTGTGTTTTTAATTTCTCTATGTTTCTTTATATACATTGAACTGTATTTGTCCATTTCGGATCGTATTTTCATCGAAAAAGTGTATATATATATTCCAGGAGACTGGAACAGCTCAGTTTAAAAGTCGTTAATACCGAAGCTGCGGTACATTTCAACAATATATATATATCAGGCAGAAAATACAAGAAGGAACAACAAAAACCTGTTATAATATATCGGTAAACTTTGTTAGCAGAAAAGATAAGTGATCCGCTAGGAGGTAAGCCTTTACTCCAAGAGGTTTATTTCTCCTTTTTGATTATGTCGAATGACAAAATTGCATAGTGCGTTGTTGTTTCTTCCGTCGGTTTTATTCCTGACTGAATTAATACACAGTAATCTCTCGCTAGTTCAAGGTTCAGTTTTCGCGGGTTAACTAAAAATTAAAAAATATAAATATATTCAACTGTATTTGCAGTAAAAAATAAAAAAAAATACAACTCGTAATGGAAAAGTACAGTAGTTAGTATTAGAGAAGAAAATATACAGGGTTCTTCTTGTACGATCGAGAAAGATATCAAACAACCAGTGACATGCTGGGTCAAAATATTAAAGGCTAATAAAAGCTATTAAAAAATATTCAATAAAGACTAAACATTAATGAAAAATATTAAAACGTAATCAATTGCAACAAGAGCACAATAAAAATATCAAAAAATAGAAGTTGAAATTAATAAAAAAATAACCAAAGATGTTTCCTTTGATCTGATTGGCTAATTCATATCGCCCAACTTCCTGTTTACCACGTCACCCATAGGGTATAATTCTCTCTCTCTTTCTCTTTTATAGTCGGTAAAGACGTAAATTTTTTTTATTAATTATTTCTTATTTTTTTCTTTGTTTTTCATTTACATTTACTAAGCCGTACAGTATTGAGTAAGGTCAGGATTCTCTCTTCTGTTGGAAAGGTCGTTGTTTGAGCTTTAGAGGCTTTTATTTAAAGGCGCGTCCATTATTCCGGGATTTTCGCTTTTCGCGGGTGTCTTCAGTTCCCCATTATCCGCGAAAAGTGAGGGATTACTGTAGTTAGTTTGTGTTGTGTGATATTAACATCACATATATAATTAGGAATAGTTTACCTTGATCAGTGACCGAGTAAACTGGAGCAACAGCATCAGAACAAATAACACATTCCGTCGTCAATGAAGGGAAGGTCTTTATTAAATCCTTTTTAAAATCTTCGTTAACTTTGTCATCACCAGCTCCACTTAAACTTAGGCACTAAACAAAAATTAATTTATATGTCATATATATAATTGATAAACAAAAATACAAGAAATAACTTTTCTAAATTAATAAATTAAGTTTTCAATAAATTAATATCTATTTGTAGCAGATTACTTCAAACAATGGGTTCAAAGGATTAATTTAAAACTGGAATGAGCAACCCAAGATTAATCTTTATTAAGTGCTTTATTTTCAAGAGTTGAAATATATTTTATCATTAAATTAGAAAAGAAGTAATTAAAAATTAAACAAAACATTGAAAGCTATGGCATTTTTATTTCAACAACACCGATTTAAAGCCAGAACAACTCTATAATAGACCCTGAAACACCCGAGTTGTGAAAGAGTACATATAGTGTATCCTTACTAGTGGTGTATGACACCACTATATATTTCAAAGTTATCTTATATCGACAACATATATTGTACACTATTCTTATCGAGGTTTGGTCCAGTGTTAAAAAATTCTCAAAAAACACCTTTAAGCCAACGTTTCGTCTTTTTTTCTTCTACAAATCTTCAGTGTTACATCAATACAATTATTGTAATTTAAATTTTATATTGATGTAGTCCAGAATATATCTAGAAATATAGAAGAAATTTTGGATAAAAGGTGTTATTTGAGATATTTTTGATGCTGGACCAAACTTCGATAAAGAAAAATAGTATTTATGAATTGTCATGGTACTACCACCTCTTTACTTTTAATTGTATATGCAGATATCGTTTTGGCCATCGCTTTATTGCCGTTCTGTTGTGGGCTAGGGTATGGAATATTGCAGTAATTGTCCAGATAATAGAAGAGCTACGATGCCGACCAATACATTTAGAATATCGACCATACAACGTTAAAAAGGAGGCAACTGATAACTGTTCCTTGAATTAGACCCCATTGAAGTATTCAAAAGCAGGAAAGAGCATTTGAATACCTTATTAAAAAAAAATTAAAAGAAAGTAAGAAAGAACTAAACAAAAACCAAGGTAATAATGAATGACCTAGATTGTTACATTTGAAACAACTTCAGAGAGTTCAACATGCGGGCATTAACAGATTAAACCTAGTCATTGAACGGCGTATGGTTTTTCAACTAGTCAGGCGATATTGTAAACAATCAAATACTTCAAACAAACTTTAAAAAACAATTTCATGTGTGCATAGTTGGAAACAAAACTGACTACCCAAACTATAATAAAATTTTAAACGTTTTAAATTTAAACAATAAACTGTCATTAATGTTTTTAGCAGTATTATTTAGATGATTCTAAATAGGAAGTGCATATTTCGCTCTACTTAAAAATTAACTTATTTTGGATTACGTTTTAAACGTTCCAAAGAGATGGACTGCCCAAGTTTTACAACTCACACATAGAAATATCTAGGTTCATGGAGAAGATTCAAACCTAAAATCTTTAGCACTAATGACAAGCACCCTAACAATAGAGTACATTTGACGAAACAACAATAACAATATACATATGCATATATCAAAGAAATCAATACAATATATAAGAAAAAATCAAAAAGTAACAAGATCTTTTGATTGCTTTTGCAAAAGGCCTTAGACCTCCTTCAAACTTATTCATTTGATACATATCATTGATTGATTTATTTGCTTACGGAATCACCTGTGTTTATCGTGACAATCCTATGTATATATCAATTACAAATTTAAAAATGATCCCAAATCGGACAATAAAATTTCAGAAATAAAGTTGGGGGAAAACAATTGAAAGATATCCCTGAGTGTGTTTCAATTGTTTGTTTCTGAAGTTTATTTCTGAACTTTTATATATAGAGCAACGAATAACCAAAAGGACTAAATAAAAAGAATAAATGAAATAAATTACAAATAAAGAGAATTAATTTCTTTGTTGATGCTCTCTGATGACATAAATTGAAAGGTCTTTTTTATTTTTTTTTTCATCCTTGTGTTTTCCCCTTCACAATTGTGATATATAAATTATTATATTTTGGTAGCAGTTCTTCTGACATGCATGATTTCTTCAACACAACTGAATATTTTTTTCCTCTCATAGAGTTTCTTCTCATGAACTTCAATTTGCCTCCATATGTATTTTTCTTTGTGAGAACAGCGGTAAAGGTGATCACTGATTCTTGTCGATACGTTTCGATTGGCATCTGGAATCATTTTCAAGACCGAAATCAGGGGGGGGGGGGGAGGAAGTGGGTGATCTTATATGGTGAAGAGTATAATCTTATATGCGTCGACAATAATCAGTGATCACCTCAATCGTTGTTCTCACAACGAAAAATCTATATGAAGTTCATGAGAAAAATATTCAGTCGTGTTCAAAAAATCACGCTTATATTTGAGCCGTTTATTTTGAAAGTGGCCTAATTCCATTTTCCAAAAAAATTTAGCTAGCTATTTAAATAATTACATTTTTACGTTATCTTTACCTTTTGCAGCAAATTGTACAAAATTTATTTAAAATTACTAAGAATTTTTATAACAAAAATTAGTTGATAAATAAAATGACAATATTTTTAAATTTTGTAAAACTCAAACCCTTAAATATCTCGATTTTAACATAAATGGAATTAGGCCACTTTCAAAATAAGCGGCTCATTTATATTAGTGAACTTTATATTAGCAGTCTCTCACTAATACATATTTTGTTGAATAATATGCCAACTCTAGTTGAGGTTGGTTTTCTGGTGGTATTTTCCAGTCTTCGAAACAGTTTCCTCTTGTTCTATACTATTTTGTAGTGTTTATTTCAAATTTTCCTAAATGAAAATTAGATTCCAATTGTTATAAATAATAATTTGAAATATACTCTACAAAACTGGATAGAGCAACAGGAAACTGTTCTGTAGTTTGGAAAACGCCACCAGATAAATTAATCCAACTAGACTTGGCATATTGTTCAACGAAACATATATAATATATATATATATATCAACCCCATTAAGAAAATCAGAAAAAATATTAAGAACTTTCAACTAAAACAAGTGGTATTCGTCAGAGTTTCACTGACACTCTGACGTTTTCGTCGAAATCAGCGCCTAAACCACATTTAAAAAATCAGAAAAAATACTAAGATCTTTCAACTAAAACAAGTGGCATTCGTCACAGTCTCACTGGTATTGGAGTATCAATACCAAGTTTCGTCTTTATTTTAAGACATCCTCAGGGCTACAAACTAACAAAAAACAATGAACATTTGTCATTATCAACCATCATAAAAAAAATAATACAAAATATACAAAGTATATATTTTGTATCAATACAAAAATATCATCATAATAAGACGTTGGAGTATCAGTGACTATATTTCTTTTTGTTAAAAGATCTTATAGTCATTTTTCTGACATCTTACTGCGGTATAGTCGCTGATTTTTATTTCACGTGTTTTTTGCAAAACCTACAGAGATGACATAAATCTTAGATTTTATGTCAGTGTTTTGTTTTTCCACCGGATTGTTTTTTTCCACATTCGCACATAAATTGTTTCATGATTAATTTTGCTAAGTAGAACGAATAAAATATAAATATAAGTAAGCTGGCAGGGGTCTGCGAAGTGATACACATAGGAAACACTTCATTGTTGCGACCCATTTTTCTAATCTTTAAAAAAAAAAAGATTACATAAATTCCCTTGGTCGATTGAAGGAACTGAAGTCTTTATAAAGAAAACTGAAAGAGGTCACACTTTCACCCTAGTAGAACCATTTCTTATTAAGTTTTTTTTTCTTTTTGTATGCCGTAAAATCTTTCATTAGGTCCATGATGGTGGAAAAACTAGTGAACAGAAACCTTTCAAGAACTGGTCATTAGCATTTCAAATACTACATTATATCTTTATTTATAATCAGGTATTGTTTTCTTGAACAGAAATTACTAATAAACACTTTTTTTTTCTTCTTGGAATTTGGTCAGGGTTAATATACGGAACCACCTTTTCGCCAACGTTTCGTCTTTATTTTAAGACATCCTCAGGGCTATAAACTAACAAAAAACAATGAACATTTGTCATTATCAATCATCATAACAAAAATACTACAAAATATACAAAGTATATATTTTGTATCAATACAAAAATATCATCATAATAAACTATTTTACAATCATCATAACAAATTCAGAAAACTTGCTTACCCAATTGGTTCAGTATTAGAAGCTAACCTTGAGTAAGTAAGTTTTTTGAATTTGTTATGATGATTGTAAACTAGATATGACAAATTTCCATTGTTTTTTGTTAATTTATAGCCCTGAGGATGTCTTAAAATAAAGACGAAACGTTGGCGAAAAGGTGATTCCGTATATTAACCCTGACCAAATTCCAAGAAGAAGAAAAAGTGTTTATTTATAATCTTTATGTATATAACGGGAACAAAATATATTTGTCAATTTATTTAAATCATACTTATTTTATAAAAATGTTCCTAGTGACAATAGGGTTGCAGATTTGGAGTTAGAGTTGTAGGCAGAAGGCAACATTTTTAGTTTAGAGGAGTCAAATCGAAGTCAGTATAAATTGAAGGATTTGTACAAATATAATGTGGGCTCCCGCCCCCCGAAAGACCTTACCCTCCAATAAGTATTTATATTGCTATAACTATCTTATTAGTATATAGAACCATCCATCCATCTTCTTATCTTAACATAACCCTTAACTCAAATAAATACTTAAATGCAATGTAATCTTATTGCTTAAATATCCTTAACTTATATGCTCTTAATTCATCTCCTTGCCTATCAACCAACACCATTATGTCCCATAAATACTTGTATATGTAATACTTATTGCAACAGCTACCACCATAACTTATATTAGTTCACCTTTTTAACTCCCATAAATACTTATTACTACAGACAACTCTTACCGTGAGATCCCATTGTTTACTATAGGCTCTAACTCGTATGTTGCTAGCCCCTTCGTTAGCATTTACTTATTTCCGTCACCTAACTTTTGTCCATTTTTTCCCCAATCTATTTAAAATTAGTGAGATCCATTTTCTTACTCAACCCTTGTTTGTTGTTACCAATACCCTTACATTTCTTTTTGCACCTTAATTTTGTTTACCTTATTTAATGGGT